>PVLA01009143.1:0-79079 GCA_004027455.1 Hydrochoerus hydrochaeris
GGGGTTGAGGTTAAAACCTATTGTTTAGGATTATCCCTGCCTGGCCCTAAGCCTGGGGCGCTTCCTGCTTGGGGCTGGGGGTGGCTGCCAAAGGTTAGCAAATATATATTCCAGCTTCTAAAAAATAAAGCGGATTCAGATTCACTCACAGACTGGTGTGCAGTGTTTTCTGTCTCTCAATCGCCGACTCCCTGACCACATTTGGGAAACCCTAGCCCTGCCGCAGCTGGACTCCGGCACTTAACCCCTTCTACATTGGCTTAGACCACCTTTCTCCTTCACTAAAAATCTTGGTTCTTAAGTACAAATAAAATATTCTTGCCTTATTCCGCATTATACACAGAACTGTAACAAAATAGTAACAATAATATCAACAGCAATAATAGTTAAAAATAATTTTTAAAACTTTTACACAGTTATTCTCTTCCAATTTTAAAATTTTACTACATATGCATTTCTTTTTGATGCTTCTTTATCCCTAATTTGTTTTTGTTTTATTATTGATGTTTTTCAGTTTTTCCTTTATTGTGTTTTTGCTTTTCTTTGCTTTTCAATGAACTCAGTTCCTTCGCACTGAGCTACATCCTCATTCCTTTTCCTATTTTAAATAAGGTTTTATGAAAATACTAAGTTGCCCAGATTGGGCTCTATTTTTAGTTTCAGAAATATGTATTTTCCTGTCACTATTTTGTGTTTTAATGTCACTCTAGTTATTTCAGTCATCTAATTTTAGAAGTGCTCATTAGAACAATATCCTGTATATACAACATTTTGAATCTGTTTCATTTATCTTGTTCACTAAAGCTATTTTAACTCTCTCTCCTTGACATATTGTTATGGCTTATACATCAATGCCCCCACAAACCCTCATGGAATCAAATAATTGGGGCTTTTCAAAAGTCGCAGAATCTAGGGCATATGAAAGGCGTGATACTGGAATCAAGGGTATATGGTACTGGATTAGTCCACCAATTGGTTTATCATAGTTCTGGATGTGGGTAATGAAAAAAAACCCAACCTGTATGTGGGTGACACAACCAAAAAACTTGTCAAGATAGGATAAAAAGAAAAGGGAAGTTTGCAAGTGCTGCTTGTGCCTTTGCTGCCTTCTCCCTGCCTTACCATGAACAGTTTCTGCTCTCCAGTGTCTGTTTGCTATGCTGCCCTGCTTTGGAGCAAGCTGACTATTGTCTGAAACATCTACCAAATGTAAGCCAAAATAAACCTTAACTCCTTTGATTGTTGGTGTCAGGTATTTTGTCTCAGCAATGAGAAAAGCTACTAAGACATATATTACACTCCTGTATTCAGTATCTGAAATAAAATATTGTTATTAAAATACATTATCATACAGTAGTACCTCAGTTCACAAACACTTCTGTTCATAAACAATTTCAGTTTCTGAACAGAAGAATTCAGCAAAATTTTACTCATGAATTTTTCTTCATAAATGCTTCATTAGATGATGAACATGACTGTGGCCATCTTCCCCAAAAGAACATGAGCGTCTTCTCCAGAATAATGGAAAAAATTAAGTTCTTCACCAAGACACCACTATATTATTGCTTTTCCTTTTAAATTATGTGCTCTTTTGCCTGAAACTTTTGCCAGAATCTTGATGTTAAGTCTTTCTCAGTTGATATGCTTGAGCATAACAGATTTTCTGGGTTGATATCTTTGAACATAATGTGCTCTTTTGAAAATTTTAAATCTCTTGCTTTTTATTTATGCATACATGCATAAAAAGCTTCTTGAATTATTGCTTTGAATATGATTTTTTTCTTTCTTTGATCTTCTTTGGAGACTTCTATTATCTCCATGGTGCATATTCTTTGCTTATCTTCAGTGTTCTTTTTTTCAGTTAAATTTTAAATTTTGACTTTTAACTTTTATCTTAATGTAACAGTAATGAAACAGTGAGACAGGGGTTGTAATTCTATTATGAAGTAAGAATAGCAGCCCCAAAATAGAGCTGGAAGGCCAAATGGAGTCTGCTAAATCACAACCCTCCAAGCATTTTAGAGAAATTTCTGCCATGGGTCCTTCAGCCCTCTGGGATCTCCCCAGAGTACAATCAGACTTCTGGCTCAGGGGTTCATGGGCCCTGAATGGAGCTGCAGCTATAGATCTATTCTATAGATGAGACCTAAAAAATAGTCTCCTCTATGGAAAAGATTATACTTCTTACACAAAGACCTGAGTTCTCTTCTAAACTCCTTAAAAACCTCTATACAAAAAACCCCTTAGGTGTATCCTACTCATAAACCCCCTCTCAGGTACATGGAGCTCTACTATTTTGCTTTTATATCTTCTACTTTCTTGATTTTATCTTTCAAATAAGTTTGCCTGCACCCTACCCTCTCAATTCATGGCTTCATTCCTCAAGAAGAAAATTAAAGGAAGAAAAAAATCATACACAAAGCAACAATCCAAGAAGTTTTTTTTATGGATGTATCCAGAAATTTAAAAAAAGATTAAAACTTTTGAAACAGCATGTCATGTTCAAGGATATCAAGCCAGAAAATCTCTTATGATCATCACGGTTTCATTGTTTCATGCTGGATACAAACCCAGCATCCTAATAACATTAAAATAACATTAGCTATCTTTATTTTCTCTTAATGGAATTGCTCTTTATATCTATTGTTTCTTGAGTTCAGAATTTCACCTCATTTCTAATTTTTTTTCTAACTTTTATGACTATCATTCATTTATATTTGGTATTACACCTCAAGCCTTTAAAGCTATTTTGAAATAGCTGACTGCTATTTTGGTATGTTTTCGGGCTTATCATTCCAGTACCTGACATTGTTTGTACAAATGTTATTCTCTTCCTCAGTCTCTTTATATCTCGGTAATTTTTAATGAGATTTAACTTCAATACTTCTATGTTTGCTTACTTTAATGTATTCCTAAACTTTTATAAGGGACCTTGTTTCAAAAGGCATTTGCTAATTTCACAGAGCTCCTTCTAGTATTTGTAGTATTAAAAACTATGGTAGCTTGCTTACTGTAGTTTTCTGGTTCTTTTTTCCTTTTCTACTTTTCCTGGACATTCTCTTTTCTTCCTATCTGTTATATCCATTGTGACTGTCTTGATTCTACTCCTCACAGTTTTTATTCTATCTTGGATGCAAATCCTGTTCATTCATTTTCATGAGTTCATCAAAGCTAGATAGCTCCTGCCCCTTACACTTTAACCTGAGCCATTTTATTTACCCACTGTGAGAACAGGTAAAACCCTTTCCTTTTGCAGTTGATATTCTCTAACTAACTCCCATTTTTCTTGCTATTTTGTGCATTTCTATGCTTAAGTCTTTCTTGCTTTCTTCTTGCATCTTTTGACACATATGTTGCTGCTATGGAAGTTTTGTGACTCTTGATGGTTTGTTTCTTAGTGCTTTTATTTTAATTTTCAGAGGAATGGCTTGTGATCTGGTCTCCCTGTAAATATTGATGGTGAATTATTATTTCCACTTGCTATTTGTCACCATTTTTCCTGAATGTCCCAGGATACACTGCTAACAGATGCAGATATAAGTCAGCTACAGATATGGATTTATACACAGATACAAATACAATTGCAGGTACAGGTACAAGTGCAGATATGACTACACATGCACACACTGCATAGATAAAAATAACTAATAGAATAAGCATTGGGTGTATATTATTGGTTGGTGAAATTATTGCTATTTTCATTTTTGTTTTTCCTTTCATTCTTGGTAACTGTTTTTAATTTGATTTTGTTTGCTTATTTAAAGTCACATAGTAAATCAGGTCAAAGTTATTGCTTACAAGTTTATGAGAGTTACTTTCAACTGCTCAGGGGTATGGAGCAATGGCCCCTTTTCAAGATTCCATCAACATCTAAATCCCAGTCCCCTCAAATTTAATTCTCTCCCTCTGTTCTACTAGTTGTACTTTTATCTCCTTTAAGGTAAAGAAAATGGCTCACTATTCATTTTCTCCCAATCCTATGATTTTTGGTATAAATACCACATTTTTCCAATGGGAATATTCAAGTCCAACTTCAACTACCCATTAAAAACCTCTGTGTTTAAAAAACAATGCTTAGGTTTTGTTTTTCAAAAGTTCTTCAGCCTTCAGACAAATATTTCCATAGGAAATCCAAGAGCTTGGTTTGGAGCTATAGAGTCAAAAATTTCACTCTTCCAGAATTCTTTTTCATTCTTTTTTACCCCAGGGCAACCAATCTCACCTAATTTAACCATAATAGTTATGGGGTTAAAAAGACTAAAAAGATTTTTTTAAAGTAAGTGGTATTTGAAGATACTGACATTTTAATTTCTATATAAATATTATTTACTCTGCAAGGTGGCATTAGCCCAACTAATATTGTATAATATTAGTTATACAATATTGACTCTAATACCTTTGTGGGTGTTACTAATTAACCACTAACTAATCGCTGAAAATTAATAATTTTGTCAATATAGCTATTTAGAGTATTTATTACAACTTCATACATGTTATTAATAAAATTTAACCATCTCTGCTCTCAAAGAGCAAACTGAAACAACAGAAACTATTAAAATAACACTCAAATTTTAAGGACATTTTTATCTGTCTCTTGATATTTCAAAAAATTCTAAAACAAGAAGATCCCTGGAAAAATGTATCTATTTCTTTTTTGAGTACTCCCAGCAGTGCTTGTGTCGGGTCCTAGGTTGTGTGTATCCTGCACCAGCTCTGCTCTTCTGCTGTCCAAGCAGGTCACTGGGATCCTAATCCCCATATCAGTAATAGATTAAAGCTATAAAGTTTAAGATAGGAAAACAAAGACACTTTATTTTCAAAGGAGTAAAGAAGTGATCAGAAAACTACCCTGTGAGTAAGACCAGGGACTCTAGACTCAGAAAACTCTGAGGGCCTTTTCTTTTTGGCTGTTTTTATAGGGTCTCTTATGCTTGCCTGGAATTTGTGTAATCAGATTGGTTCCCTGTTATGTCATAAACGGATTCCAAGACCCCTAACACCCTGCACCATTATCTACATGCACATTCTTAAGTGAGCTTCATTTGGTTTTCTTTGTCCTGTCAGAATCTTATCTTTAGAATGTATGGGTTTTGTTTTAAGAAAAAAAGAAAAGAACCTTACATACACGGTTGAGTTTGCAATTAAGAGGCCAGTGCACTAACACAGTGGCTCTAGAGTGGGAGTGTGTGTGTGTGCACACGTGTGTGCGCGCGCGCGTGCGTGCGCATGTGTGTTTATATACTAAGTAAGGGCTCCCTTTTAAGTGGCCTCCCCTTATCTCCTTTGCATTTTATCAGAGGTAGGTGAGGGACAGCTACCATGGTTGGGAGGACCCCACTTCCCTTGCTCTCTGCCTGTCTGACTCCCCTCTTGTTTCCTTAATTGCTTTCCCTAGTCAAGCTTTAACTCTTTTTAGTCAGGATTAGGCAGAAGATCCAATGAGGTCTTTCCCTACTTAGAGACCCCTTTCTGCTACACTTCCACCCACTCCTTGTTTGCTGGTTTACTCATGTAAGATAACTGGTATGCAAGCAGTAAATGGGTCTTTGTAAGTGAATAGTTTTGAGTTCATTAGAGAGAATGCACTTAAAATAGTACTTTCTTCTCAGCAATATTTCCCACTATGGCTCAAGGGCCAGACTATCTCTAGTCTTTCAAGAGTTTAACTAGGATACCCCCTTTGATCAGTTCTAACTCAGAAACTGTAAAAGTATAATAATCTTATTTGAGGTCTTAGGATTTACAATTTGGAAATCACAGATTGAGGTAACTGAATCAATATTTGGAAGAAGAAAGGGAGAGTGGGAGTTTATATAACCAAAAAGGTCTTAGGACATTACACAGTGATGGAAATTGTCTAAAGAGTGACTCCTACTGAAACTAGAAAAGAATGCAAAGGCTGCCTGACAGGGACTGTATGAATGATAATGAAGAAAAACTATGTATAAACCAAATGAAGACATCCATTAAGCAAGAGTCCTATAACCTCCTGTGCATCTTGAATGTCTAAATACAATGTAGTTATCCAGTCATTCTGGTTGTTTCAGATACTGGCAAAGGATGAAGGAAACTAAAATTCCCATTCCTAGGCAGAAGCTTGAACTATGCAGAATTGTTGTTCATAAGGAATTCTCCTCTGCTTTCACGCATACAAGAAAATCAGCCTGATGATAACCACTGCTAAAACTTCCTTATAAAAGCCAATTGACTGTCATGCCTGGTGGAATTCCTTATAATACCCATACTGGATGTTGTCTGGTTCATGAATTCCTGAATGCAATCCTTATAAACCTATAAACCAATTAGTTATTTATACTTCATTTATTGAAATTTTGCTTTTTGACAAAAATAACAATATTTACATTTGCATAGCAATTCTCAATCCTTTCACATGTGTTTTACTTGACTGCAATGCTATGTTTGAATTAATAACTATTGAGTGTCTGTCAGATGTCAGGAACTAAGCTGAATATGTAGAGAAAAGTATGCCCTACTTATGGATTTTTGATAATTGAGTCTATGAGACAAACTGACAATACAGATTAATAGAAGAAAAAATGTATTACATCAGTACATACATATGAAATATAACTTGAAAAAGAGCTAGAATGCTAAAGTTTTTATAGCATCCTGAGCTACAGAAAGGAAAAGGCACTTGAGGCATCTGAGGGAAGGTGGTAGATGACAAGATTTAGGAAGGTGAGGGAGGAACTGTATGAATAGGGGTTTTCTCACATGTAGATACAGTGTCCAGGTAATAAAATTTGTTTTAGAGGAACTTATCAGGAGAACAGTTGATATTCTCTGACATAGTCTGACTAGCTATGGTGTTTCCACTCCTGTGAAACTTAATCTTTCTTAGTTGACAGAATTCCCAGAGAAAGAGTAATGATAGGTAAGGGAACGATTCTGCATTTTACATTCTTCAAATGCCTAAAATGGAAATAATCAGTCTACAAAAGAGGTATAGTGTGTGGCAATAGCATCTGAGTTCCTAGAAGTGTAAGACAGAACAAGCCCATTGAGGATGCAATACTGGCATAGTCATGATACAGAGATGACCATAGGAACAGAGGATGCACAGACTTCGGGGATCTTCATCTGTTACTCATCAAAAGCAAGTTTTCTGTTTTTTGCTAAGGTAGTCAGGAACTTAAAAGCTGTCTTAGATAAAAATCCCAACCCATGGGCTGGGGATTTAGCTCAGTGTCTTAAGCACCTGCCTGGAAAGTGTGAAGTCATGAGTTCAATCCCCAGTACCAAAAAAAAAAAAAAAAAAAAATCCCAACACTTCAGTTGGTCTTAAAAATGTCCAAAAGACAAAAGTAAAATGAAGCTTACATTTATTTTATGAACTCTGAGTCAAATCATTTTCAGCACCTTTTACAAGTATGTTAGTCATTTAGGAAGTATCTATTATTTCTAAATCTGCTGACCCAAGCTCAGTGGGGCAAACCACATGTGCCACGGCAGGAACACAGCATCCTCTCTATTGGCACGTGAGCCACTTTTTCCTAAACTAAAACCTCACCATCCAGGTTTAATGATAGTGTTGGCACTTTGCCATAAATACGTGAGTTTGGGTTTGCAGTTTGGGCATTTCATCATCACTGGTCTAGCTCATCTTTTTGCTTACTCCTGAGAACACCTATGATCAGATGTATGGGCCTAAACCCAAGGTCAGCTTGGTCACATTGGGTTCTAGCAGAGGCACACAGCAACTGGCATCATCTCTTAGGTCGTTAGGACTCTTCTCCATGGGAACCATATTGTCTCTTCAATCCTGAGGACTCCTCCCATAGACACTGAATTGTGTATCAAGTAACAGAGATTCAAGTTAGCTACAAAACCAGAGATGAAATCAGCCACTGTTGGTTTCCTGTTGTCTTGTTGTGAAGTCCTGCGTTGTTTGCATTGTTTTGTTCTGTTTTGCTTTGTTTTGTTTTATTCTTTTAAAATAAAAAAAAAAATTTTTTAAAGAAACCAGAGATGAAATAATAATTGACCTGACTTTGTACCATCTCAGCTAGGATTTAAGTTGGTCTCCTGTTTTTATGAGTGGGCCAATCTGAACCATGATATCTCCATGTTCATTTTCCAGCTAATCAAGCTGGAATCTTTTACTGATTTTTTTTTTATCTTTCCAGTTACTTTCAAGTTAAAGTTGTTTCTATAAAATAATGGTTTCACTTTAATTTCAGTTATCACTAAATCAAGGACCTAACCTACCCAGTAACAATATCACTATTCTTTAAAGAATAAGGAAATAGTCTCAGAAACATTAAGCAATCTGACAAGATCACTGATTTTTCTCATCCATTATAAAACCAAAAGTAACACTTCTGACTGTAGAAAATCTGCTTTTACTGGAAACTGAATTTTCATGCTGATTTCTGGCCTTGGCATAAAAATATCTTTATACCACAGTCAAATGAAAACAAATTTCCTGTTCTAAATTGTCAAGCTTCTACCTGTGTCATATGTGGGTACTTTGGGTATGAAATAGCTTTGGGAAGTGACAATTTTACCCCTGAACTGGATTTGTTAATCCAAAACTATTCTGGTGCTCATTGCCTATTCAATGACTCATCTGCCTATCAGTCTACAGTGGGAAAAAAAGCTGCATTTACTTTTCTTTCTGTAATCTCCCTGTTTTTAATTGCCATATTGACAAAAAGAAGCAGTTGTTTATTTTCCAAATTCCCTGGAGCACAAGCCAAAGTAATCCTTTAAACATAGTTTGTTCAACTCCAGAAGCAAGTAGCATGCAAAGTAGTAACAGACTCTCTTAAAGGCAACAAACATAAGATATCTAGACCCTGACTTTGACTGGGAGAACTCAAAGGCCTTTGATTTTTAGTTTGGACACGGAGGGGAGAGGGAGAGGGTGGCAGGAAGCAGAGTATAACTGAGGCTGGATTAAGGAGCCTGCGAGGTAGACTACTCCCTGTGGTGTCAATCTGTAAGGAAAGCCTGGTAAATACTGTTGTTCTTCTCTCCTTAGGCTATTTTCCCTCTTTTCTTGATAATAGGGTCCCAATGTTGTTCTCAAGGGCAATTTGTCTCATGTAAGTGATGATCATGATTTGTCTGAACTGATCTTGACACCACATTCCTCTTGAGCAGGTATTTTCATTCTTAACCTCTCTTGTAGCTACAGGTGGCTTTTTGGCACAATTCTGGTAAAACTGAGAAAGAAGTAAAATGTTTGAATAGGACTGGCTGGCACTTCCCATTCTTCTTTCTCCCATTGTGCAATATTTGCTGTGATACTCCACCCTCACTGGAAGGGGAAGAGAAAAACATTCTGGAAGAAGTAGAAACTAAATGTCAAGTAGACATGTCCAGGGTAAAGAGGCTAGGGATGAGCTCCAGGAAGAAAGAATATGTACTAAAGGCTCTGAACTATGCAACAGCAAGGAAGTTGGAAGAACAACTGTATATAAGCAACATGACCAAACTGGAAAGCATGAGACTATGAATGTCAAGCAATAAACTGGAGAAACAATGATCATATTATGTTTTTCCGCTTGTTTTTCTGATATTTAGTTCCAATTTATTATTTACTGTTTAATCATTAAAGGGGGCTTTTTTCAAATGGATTACACATTGGGATTTTCTTATAAACATTTTAAGAGCTATATTTATATTGTTGACCCTTTGAAACTATTTTCCCATTAATTATTTAAAAATTACAAAAATATCAGAATTGAAAGGGAACTGATAACTAATTATATGTTCCATTATTTAGAGAAGGATATATAATTGATAAAGGACAAGCAAAGTAGTTATTTAATAAGTTTTGATAGAGAAGAAGAGACAGTTTAAATTTTACCTCTAGTTACAAAACAAAAATACTCTTCTTTTTATGGTGGGGAGGGAATCCAAGGACATTCATCTTCACAAAATCAAAATCTATTTCAATAGACTCCATGGTGTAGAATTCATGAATTAGGCCCTTAGGGAAGGTGGAAGAAAGCAATTATGAAGCAGATGATGAGATACTTTCCTTAAAGAACAGTTTGCACTTTCATTGTTTGATTGTTTGATCACTTTTTTCATACCTGTATCTTGTAATCTGAACTACTTTGAAGATAACAGTATACAATAAATTAACCAGAGTTTGTTCTTCAAATATCTTGTTTTGAAATTCTGCATCATCATTTTTATTTTTTTGTTTTAAAAAATGGAAAAAAAAGAGTTAAGAAAATACATATAATGTCATTGAGCAAATTTTTTTAAGAGATAGAACATGGTTTCTGTCCTGTGGCTTATGTAACAAGAAAATCTGGGTAATGATGCATGAAAAAGAAATGACAGAAAGGAGCTGTAGAAGAGAATTTATTTCTCTTGGAGATGAATTAAGTCACATATAGATGGGTGCTTCATTCTTACTGTAACTGGCAAGACAAAGTGGGACTTTAAAGTTAGGTTTTGTTTGCCTTGCAAGGCAGTGGCTACTCCAAATGCCTTCAGGCCTGGGGCATGAGCTGCCATCCTGCATTTCTCCTCAGCCCAGATAAATGCACAGAATATATAGATACTGGCACCACGAGATCAAAGTCCACTTTCACTTCCTAGGCAAAGGAAAGAGCAGTCTGGACCCAGGAAGAGTCTAAAAGAAAATGCTGAGACTTGTCTGTAGTGTCATTGTACCCCCCACACACCCGACACACAATGTTCCTTGCTATAAAAGACCCTAATACACCTACCCTGGGGGAGATGGTGATTTGGATAATAAGGCCCCTCCATCTCTTCAAGCTAGCTTTGAAAAATTCTTTTTTTTTTTTTTTCTTTTTTAACCAAAATAAATGGCCTCCTTTGATTTGGTCAGCAGGAGCAAATGAACCTGTTCTTAGGGATCTAAGCGGCTGGTTACATGACTGAAACCTGAAAGATAAAAGTAACATTATGAAAGACCTCTTTGTGTAAGTAAATTCTGAGAGAGTAGGAGACAAGGAAAATCAGAACTGAAAAAATGTTGGAAGACTGCAACTCCAGTCTTCTTAACAAAGTTACTGAAGATTATCCATATCCTTATGGATTTTTAGGTTTGTTTCTATAATTTCTTTTATTCTAAGCCATCACATCAAAAATATGTTTAAGTCCACTAATTAGAAGTGAAAGACAGAAAACTGATCTTAATATAAAAGAATCCATCTTTAAAAAATAAATGGTGGGACACCCAAGGCTCTTTCTGTGAGTCTGTGCCATTCCTGGACTGTGGGGGAGAGAACCAGGGACCTCGCCAGGAGGTTTCCCCTCCTGGAGAGCAATGCCATGTGCCAGCTGCTGCTGAGTGGGGACAGCCACACCCAAACCTCTCTCAGAGAGTCAGTGCCATTCCCAAACTGCATGGGGGAAAGATCCAGGCCTCACCAGGAAGCAATCCTGGCCGAAACAATAACATTTCCATTGTTTTGTTGGATTGTGTTTTATTCTCTTTTGTTATGTTTAATTATGTTAAATCTGATGGCAGGAACAGCTGTTTGAAAGATAACAAGAGCCTTGGGAAAACAGTCAGCCAGCACACCACTCTGGTGAGTGGCAGTGGCCTCCCAAGCCACATCTGCCCCAGGTTGAGAACCATATCAGTGTTTCCTGAGATCCATGCCATGTTGGAACTTGGGGCATGGGGAAAACAAGCAGCCAGCCCACCGCTCTGGTAAGTGGCTGTGGCCTCCCAAACCACATCTGCCTCAGGTCGAGAACCATATCAGTGTTTCCTGAGATCCGTGCCATGTTAGAACTTGGGGCGTTGGGAAAACAGGCAGCCAGCACGCCGCTCTGGTGGGTGGCTGTGAGCCTACCTGCACGCCGGCTAAAAATCAAACATCCATCTCCCCCCCAGCAAGTGAGAGCCAGAGATCTGAGCATCTCTTACAAGTTTGACTATATGCAATATAGCAAATAAGGGGGATTTTCTTCTGCCATCTCTTTGAAGGCAAATATTTTTATTACTGTTTTGCTCTGTTTTGATCAATGCTATTACTCTATTCAATATCCTGTTTTTATAACTTTGGTATTTCTTTTGATATTGCTCTACCTGATTGAAGGAACAAATATTGTAAAGAAAACCAGATATACTATTGTACCTATTTCTGGTATCCCAGTAACTGGCTGTGAGGTACTGTACCAGTTTCACTGCACTGCCTCAATTGGCTATGTCCTGTCTTGTTCTGCTGTATTTTACTACCTTTGAAATAAAATAAATAAATAAAATAAAACATAAGAAAAAAATTTTAAAAAGTAAATAACAACAACAAAACACATCAATAAGGTACTTGGGAACCTGAAACGTGATATAACTAAAAAGATAATGGACTTAAAAAAGCAAAAGGAGGAAAAGAAAGTGCTCTAAAGGATATAACTGCATGTATATTAAGTATGTAGGATTGATAATCATATTACTAAGTTTTTGTTGGATCATTGAACAGAACTGTTTTCAGACTCACTGTTTGAATGTCCACTTTGTATGCTTTACTTTTGTAACTTGAACAACTGTATCCAAGAAGATAATATGTAATGTATCAACTAATGATTTCTTACTTTTTATTTTTTTTTGAAATTCTGTATTGTTTCTACCCTTTTGTGTTTTGCTTTTTTCCCTATCTTTAAATAAAATTTAAAAAAAAAGAAAGATAACAAGACATATTATGGTAGCCATTTTGGATTTACTCGTGGCTTGTTTTCAAGTTCTTTATTGCATTCATTGCTTGGCCTATATTGTTTCTATTCTGTTCTGTTCTATTCAATTTTCACTATGTCCAAAAGTATCTGCAGCTATTTTGAAGACAATAAAAGGCATTATGGTAACTGTTGTTGGTTTTGTAAGGTTTTAAAGTCCTGTATCACTTATGCTGGCTTATTTTTGAATGATTTTATTATGGTTTTTTTCTTTGGTTTTATCCTCTTTAAAATAAAATAAAATAATGCTGAAAGTCAGGCATGGTAGCATACCGCTGTAATCACAGCAGTCAAGACAGGAGGATTGCCAAGCAGTCAAGGCCAGTCTGATCTACATAGTGAATTAAAAACCAGCCTGAACTGCCTAGACACTGTCTCGAACAGTCAATCAATTAGTCAATCAAAAAATTAAATGATAGGACTCATGTCTTTCTCCTATTAAATGGGCCACCATCTTTCTACAGGTGTGGAGTAGGAGACTGGGTAAGTCAGTGTGATATGTCAGTAACAAAAATTTAGGACATATTTAGAAAAAGTTCCAAACCATGCACATGGACTGATCAGAAAGTGCTATCTTCAGTTCTTCTCATGAGAACTCAAATAGGATTTTGATAGAACAGCACATGTCTGATGTTAGTTTGAGGAGTGGAAATGGCTTCTGTTAAGCTAAGGCCACAGTAAGCTCTCTCCATGGCCTGCTCTGCACTTTGTATAGTGCTCTTTTTCTCACTATGAACTGGCCCACACTCATCTGAGAGCATACTTCTTTCCTATCTTTAATACCATTAATAAACACAAAACCTCACTATTTTTTGCACTTGTCTTGACCAATTCTTTGTTCAGAATGATAAGAATCTAGAAATAATTTCTAGAAAGACCCTACAACATCTCCAGAAGCCCAATAACAGTTGGGCCACCCATTACAGAATTTTAATTCATAGTTGGCTGGCTCCAAGGCAGGGTGGAGTAGTAGAGGGGAATCAAAGAGGATAAACAGTTTATGGCAGATAGAAGACACCAAAGCAGCAAAGCAGCAAAGAAGCAGCAAGCAACTGTCCCTTACATCTTATCTGTGTTACCCAACATTAGGGTGGTAGCACTCACACCTAAGATAGGGTGGCCTTAATCCTAGTATCGCACCATGAATCAATCCCAGCATCACATCCTTGTGCCCAGTAGCACACACCCAGATCCAGCCACCTCCAAAAAGTTCCACCTATGACAGCGAGGCTTTGAGGGACATCTAGATACTAACCATAATGAAGATAAGAAGGAACTTCCTATAGCTTCAAATATTCCACACATTTCCACCACCAAAGAGACATTAATATTCCCTGTTCCACACTGTAGCTTATCTCTCTCTTGAGGTCTTGCACTCTAATTCTTTGACTGGGTACTTTTAAAATTTTTGTCTATTAAATCCCTTTATACCTCTTACTGATGAATCCTAGAGATTATTTTCCATGATTAGAATTAGCTAATGTGAGTTTAGGTTCTCCTTCTCTGCTTTGGGAACATCTTCTGACACTGTGATCTTTATACTTTATCTCACAGTTTATAGAGTTTTCAGTTCATAACTGGCTGGCTCCAAGACAGAGTGGCATGACAGGGGAGCATCAAAGACAGTGAGAGAGAGAGAGAGAGAGAGAAAGAAAGAGAAAGAGAGAGAAAAGAAAGAGAAAAAGAGAGAGAGAAAGAGAAAGAAAGAGAGAAAGAGAAAGAGAAAGAGGGAAGGGAGGAAGCAAAGGAGGGAGGGAAGACAGGATTCCCCTTGATTGGTATGTAGTCTAGAAGATATGTAATTGCTTTTTCTACCACAAAAATTCAATTTAGTCTTTGACAAGATATCTTTATTTCATAGTGTAACCAAATCAATTTATTCACCTCAGTTTTGCTCTTCTATGTTTTGCCATACTGTATAGCTCTAGTATGAAACATTTCATATCATTAATTTAATGTTCAACTGGAGTACATCATTCCTTTTTACTTCTAATTAATATTTTGATCAATTCTGCCCCTATCTTGCCACAAATATGTACCTTGGGCAAGTTTTTAAAAATACTACCCCAATATAAACTTCCATTATTTGGCTGACAAATAGTAGTAGGTTACCACAACTTGACACCCTTTATATCATGACTTTAATGTAACAGGGTCATTCAGACCACAATGACATTACAACAGCAATTGTATTGGTCTCTCCCTTGTTTTAGTCATTATCTTTGGTCATTCTTTCTAAATGCATCATTTAGTTTGACAGCAAATTGTATGACAGAATAAAATGGACCTTAGGGGTGAAAAAACATGTCTAAGTCAGACTGATTTAACATCACATAACTTCAAGGTTAACTCTGAAGCATCAGTTGTTACTCTGCCATGTCTCTTTTACTAAGAAGAATGCTGGCCTCACTACACTGTGTCATTTAACCTTGATTAGAGAAACAAAGAAATTGGCTGCAGATGTATTTAAGGATATACAGACAGAAAGCAACAAATATTAAACACATGTAATGAGACCTAAATAATATTCAATACTATATTTCAAACATATAAAGTAGGAAAGGTTAGGTTTTCAACTTTATTCTTAACATAAGAGCACAAGTTTGAAGATAAACAGACTAGCGCTTAAAGGTTTTTGTCATTTACAAAATACATTAATTTTGAAAGGAAAAATATGGTTACATTTATCAGTACTATTATTCCCATCTTCAAAACTGAGATTTAACACCTATTCACATAGTTACTTTTAAAGATTAAGCAAAAGAAAATCTTTACTAGCACTGAAAATACTTAATCAATGAAGGAGGTAAGTAGCATGGTTGTTTTTAAAGTAGTAAGTGAAATGGTAACTTTTAGTCAATACTAATGCTTAAATTCAAGATTAAATTTAAGGTGTAGGTGATTATTTCTCTATTCCCTTTTTGTTGATATAAAATGTATCAGACATATCTTCAGTCAACATCTATGTAACTCTGCCTTAAAACTGTAGTAATGCAAATTTCACATTAAATACTACATGATTCCTTACAAACTTACCTGCTGTGTATGAATGTATGAACTGTGTAATATGAATCTAAAGCTGGAATTCCAAAAACATATGACTAGAATTTATTCTTTGCATTAATAAAAAATTGTTTTTAAAATTTGTACATAATAAATTCATAGCTATAAGATAGTTATATTTCAATGAAAACAAATGACCAAAGCAGCTCTGAAAAGTCGGTTTCCCACTGGAGAAACAATTGCTGAAGGCCCTCTGCCCTAGACTTTCTTTTTGCTACCAAATTAGTAGACAATGTACAGAGAAAAAAATCTCATTATTAATAAGGAAACCACTTTAACAAGTGTTAAAAATATTTTCTGCTTAATAGGTAAAGTTTCCATGGGATAATATAAAGAAGTTAAAAACTTGAATTTGTTTCTGCGGAATGTTAGCTACTAAATCCAGACAGCCAGTGCCATTTTCTTAGTCCAGACTGGTTTTTAATTTGTAATGAACAGAATTTATTTCTCATGGTTTTGGAGAGTGGGTGGTCCAAGATTAAGATGCCAACATCAGACAAGGGTCCTCTTGCTGCATCACAACATGACAGAGGGGATCACAGGGCAGGAAAACAAAAGATGTAGGGAGAGGACAAAATTTGCTCTTTAATGGTAATGACAAAGGAATTAATCCCGGTTAAATCTTAAATAAAAATCTCACCTCTTAATAGTTTTAAGTGCCAATTAAATTTCTGCATGAGTTTGAGACAGGACAAACACTCAAACCCTAGCAGGTACTGTTTTTATTATGCCCTTTAAGACTAGGCAGGACACTCAGAAATGAAATGTTCAGCTTGTTCTATTTGAATCTCCACTATTTCAGTAGCCATTCTTCCCTTTAAAATGACATTACTCCCTTCTAGCCAAAGTAATTTAGTCATGGACACAGATGGAACTTCTCTGTCCTACTATCACCATAATTACCTGAGACCCCTTAAGAAAAGTCATGTTCTAACACAGTACTTTTTTGGCTTATAGTCACAATGATACAAACTGTCCCCCATTCACATCACAATCCATGCCACCATTCTACTAAAGTGGATCCAGTGACCTAATTTCAACTAAGAAAGAAAATGAGTTCTATCTAGGTTTTCGCAAGCAGCTCTGATGACTCTCACTCCAGCTTTTTCTCCCACAACTTTCTAAGCCCAGCCTAGTTTCTACCCGACCAGATATGAATATGTTCTCTTCACAAAACAGTCCACCTGCAGGTTGGTTTGCTTACAGGGTAGACCAAACAAAAAGTGTCTGTGAAGCTGTATTATCTGCCTCATAAAATATTTCCCTTTTTGCACTAAGTGCTAATCTTCCACAATTATAGAGCTTGTATAATACAGGATTTCTATAATTCACTAGTGAAATTATTTTATTCATGGAAATAATCCATTTAAAATTTTATTTTTGTAGATGGCTTCCTAAGTTTTAAACTTCTTAGCAATTTTTCTCTTTTACTAAAAAATTAAAAGAGCACAGTAGCCAACAATTAAACTGGATTAAAACAATATACTTTGGAAATCTTTTTTGATTATGAGAAAATATGTTCTGAAAAGTCACATTCATCTTTTCTATCTTATTTTGTATGTCTAAAAATTATTCAACTCTAGAGTTATGGGATTTGGAAATTCTTTGATTCTAATTAATGAGAACATTTTCTTTTATTTAGTTTTGGAAACCCACAAAAAGTGATTAGCTGTCAGCGGCTTTAATGCCAGTTTATTAGAGGCCCTGACTTGGTGCCTGATGATAGTTATTGTGAAGGCTGAAAGGTTAACAAGAGCAGGCTGCTACCAACCGCATTGCCAGGTGTTTTTTCCTGCAGTTAATGGACTCAAGACAATTGAAATTACCACCCTAGAACGAGTCACAAACAAGTCTTAATCTTCAAACAAAAACATTGGTAGAAAAAAAAAAAAGCTGAGTTTTATATTGTTGCTTTTCACCATTGTCAAATTTAGAACAATTAAAATAAACTATACTATAGTTAAACTTCTGTAAATGAAGGTCTGGCTACTCCAAAAACAAATAAATAAATAAATGAGAAAAGAAACCTTTCAAGTAATATGCATGTATAACATGTTCTATTAAAATAATTATAGTCCCTGCAATGAAACAGTGTCTTCCATGTCTTGTAAGCCCTTTCATAATTTTCTGAAGCCCAGTGGTTAAGGGGTACCTACGAATTAACATGTCTAAGTTCCTCTAATTGCTGGGTTTATAAATCTGAACAGCTTTAATGAAATAATCAGAATCAAACAGATGGAATCTAAGCCAGTTACCATGGTATTCGAGCAGTGCATGCTGTGTGGGGGGATTGAATATGTATTACCCAATCCAAAATGAAACAGATGGTAAAGCAAACAGGTAAGCATTTGCTTTATCTTCCAAATACTCTCATCCACTGATTACTGATTATCCCTATTTATTTTAAGAACTTCAGAACATCTGTAAAAATCAAATGAAAGACAGAGGTGACTAACAAAGACTTGAATGAAGTGAGAAATTTTAGAGCTTTGACACTGTCAGATGAAAATGAAGGGAACTGTACCTTCTGCCAATCTTTAGGAAACATATAGAATTTAGTATCCATTCAAAACTAAATACATAAGTGAAAAAATACAAATCAAAGAAGTGCTTTAATTATATAAAATACCAAACTAAACAAGTGAGAGCAAGAGTAAGAGGAATGGAAATGGACTGGATACAATGGAAATGAAAATTGCTATTTCCCGCCTCACATTAACTTGCTTATCTAGTGCCAACATGGTGGTTTCTTAATACTATGCTCCCCATAAAGAAAACAGCTCCTTGGAGGAGGGACTTAAGTAAAGAAAATCACTGGT
This sequence comes from Hydrochoerus hydrochaeris, assembly GCA_004027455.1. Taxonomy (NCBI): domain Eukaryota; kingdom Metazoa; phylum Chordata; class Mammalia; order Rodentia; family Hydrochaeridae; genus Hydrochoerus; species Hydrochoerus hydrochaeris. The sequence continues at coordinate 18,570 of PVLA01009143.1, forward strand.
AAGAGTCAGAGGTCTTTCCTGTCAGAAATTCAAAGTGAACTCAATGATGAGTGGAGACACAACAATAACACAAAACATAGGGACTAGCTTGAAAGATCCAACTGACCAAATTTGGGATAATTTGAGTATTTAAGAAAGGAACATAATAAATTATAGCACACTATATATTTTTTCAGTGGAAGAATAAAATGTATATAGGTGCTGGGGTAAGGGGCTCTTAGCCAAATAATTAACAGCTAAAATAATATGAAGTGGAAGGATCCCCATGTTCTGGAAGTTTCACACAACATATTGATAGATTCTAAAAAAAAATGTTTACAGTAGTACCTGCATCTTAAGGCATCAAACTAAACATCATCAGTAATGGAGCAAATTAGGATTATGTGAATACAGTACCAATGAAGGCTATGTAGTACTCCTGAGAAAGAAAATTAAACAAGAGATTAAAAATGAGGAAAACAAATCCAAATTGTAGAACATTTTTCAAACTGGATCTGACATAATTGTCAAGCCACAAAAAGATTATTTTTAAAAAAACAAAAAAAAATTAGATCAAATAGAAACATGACAGCTAACTGAAAATTATGATTCTCAATTAATTGCTAAAATAAACACACCATGGATTGTGCAGGTAAATCCCTGTACTCCCATCTCTCCAGGGGCTGAGCCTGAAGAATCACTTGATCCCTTCAGTTTCAAACAGTACTAGACAATGTAGTGGGACTCTGTCTCAACATAAATAAATAAATAAATAAATAAATAAGTAAGTAAACAATGACTTATTACATGTCACATTCACACAGCTATAAAGGACACATATGGAACAAATAGGAAAATATGAATAGAATTACATATTGGATAATATTTATATTATATTCACTTTCTTAAATATGAGAATTCACATGTTCCTGTAGGAGTATGTGCTTATTCTTATAAGATAAATGCTGAAATATTTAAGGTAGAGTAATATGATGTTTATAGCTTTCAGGAAAAGATGAGTATAAAATTTAAAATGTATACACCAATAGAGATATTAAATGTGGCAAAATGAGAAATATTAGAATATGCAAGGGAAAGACATGTATACTCATTATACTATTATTTAACTTCAGTAGATTCTTTTATTAGTATATGCTTGCAGTATGCGCAGTTTACAATCATCTCCAGGAGTGGGTATTTGTATATAATACAGCTTGATCCTTTTTTAAGTTCCCTTCCTCCCTCCACCTCTAGATTCCCTTTCTCTATTTTCATTCTTATTATTAAACTTATCTCATGCTTATAATAAATAATGTTTACATTCATTGAGGTAATTGGGTCCCTGTATGTGGTACACCTTTTTTTTACTTATTTCTCCTTCCCTTCCCCCTCAAGAGAGGAATCTTCCTTTGCAGTTCAGGCCATCTTTGAACTATGAAAAACCAGCTGGCCTTGAATGTGTGGCAATCTTACCGTCTCAGTCTCTGAGGTGCTGGGATTAGGACATGTGTCACCACGCTTAGCTAGAATTTAGCCGTCTTAATACAGACATTTCCCATTTAATAACCAAGTGCCGTTCCTTAGAGTAGGTTATTGAATGACTCAGTCTCTAAATGAGGAACTGTATAGAATATGCATATTACAATGTTCACAACAAAGAAATGGTCAGAGGAAATTTTAACTCAATGACTTCACTTTTATTTATATAACTCTTACATGCAGTACTGCACTGTATAATAGAACATAGAACTGCAGTAGTGTACTGTACAGGACAATCAGCAAAAATTACAATATTATGCTGTAGAAACCACCATAAAGCCACTCTACCACTCACAGTACTGTGTCTTAAGTCCCAGTGTGGGTCATAAGTCTGAGGGATGAATGCTAAATCCAAACAGCTGTTAAACAAGTAGGAGGCCACATGAGGTGTATCTGTAGTGAAAAAACAATGCTCCTTTTTATATGACTTCTTTTGCTGCAAGTGTTTGTTCAGAAAATATTCTTCACAGAAATCTCAAATACTGTGGATGAAAAGTCTTTGGGCAGATATTATTGTTAGATCTCAGCCACATCCACTAACTCATGAAGATAATTGATCACTATACAAAACCAGTGATAAGAAAACTAAAACCACAGTGTGTTTCATCCCAATTCAGGTCATATTTGGCTTTCTCTAAAGCCGTGAGAGTAGTTGCTCAAAACATGCTAGATACAAAACATTAGGTACAAAATGCTGCATACAACTTTTTAGAATTAGACAGAAGTCAACTGGTGAAAATCGGTGATAGATTTGCTTAATGTACACTGCTGCCAAAGTAGCTTCTAAATATAATAAAGATTTTAAAATGACAGGCATTTTACATGCTAAATTAAAAACAAATTAAATATACATATATATGTATATATGATAGCAAAGAATTGTACCACTAATTCTATTAGTTCATGGAAATGAACAGTTAGTGCTCATGTTGTTTGATCAATTATGCATGCCTCTATCTGGTAATCTGAGAAACTATTTTGAAGATGACAATATGCAACGTAACAACCATTGTTAAATTCCTATCATCTTGTTTTGAAATCCTGTATCACTATTGTTTTGTTGTGGTGGTGGTCATTTTGTTTTCATTGTTTTATTTTTATTTGTTTGCTTTTTTATTTTTCTGTGGCTTTTTTATTTGAAATAAAAAAAATCCACCAGTCATTTCTAAAACTTGCAAACAATAATCTGTCTTTCCCTTCAACTTGAAGAGCTAAGTGTGGGGTTATCTGATTGTTGAACAAATCATTGCATCAGTAAATATTGAAGGAACACTCCTGTTCATGCTGTAAGGCAGAAATAAACAAGTATGTTGTGTAATGTTAGTGCTACCAAAAAAGAAAAAAGAAGAAGAAGAAGGGAGGTATAATGGATAGAAGAAAAATAAAATAGAGCTAAAAAATAGAGAATGGTGGAACATGATATTTTTGTCAGAAAATGCCATTAGAGAAGGTAGTTATTGACGAGGAATGTGAGGAGAGTGAGAAAGAGGGACATACAAATATTTTGGCCAAAATTCAGGTGGGAAAGCATGTTTAAAGTTCTTGAAGAGGCAGGCTGCATGGGCTATAACAGAACTCCCTGGCTGCAGAATGTTAGTCAGCTTCATTACAAATGCCTGAGATAATTCAAGTGATAAAAAAGGAGCTTATTTTGGCTCCTATTTTTGGAACACATTTATTTTATGTCGGTGTGGTGGGCAGCGTATCACAGCAGGAGCATCTGTTGAAGCAAAGCTATTCACCTGATGGCTGGTGCACAAAAGAGACAGGAAGTAACTGGGGTCCTATAATCCTTTTTGCATCCACTTCCCCTGGGTCCTGCCTTTAAAGCTTCTGTCATTTCCTAATGGTGTCAAGTTGGAGACCAAAAATTTAACACCTGTGCCTTTGGGGAACATTTTAGACCTAAATTATAGCAAAGAGTGTGGAACAAAATGACCAGTTTTGGTCAATGTGGTGTTTTAATTATATTTACTTAGAGATATGCCACAGATGAACATGGACAATCTCTTCTCCAAGGAGATACACTTCATGCTGGACTCAGAGAGAGAAGTATTTTCCCAATCATCTTGAGCTGGTACCATGTGCAAACCCAAGATGCACATGTACATTGATCCTGAGTAGAACACAAAGGAAAGAAACAGGTCAACCTAAAAAGGAGATTATTCTCATCCACCTATTCATTGTCCAGAATTCTGGTGGGAAGAACAACTGTGTGTATAGTAAACTGATTGCTTAGAAGGTTAATCTGTCCTCATACATTTCTCTTTACACAACACTATCTACCATGTCTCTTTAGCCCTGAAATTTTTGACTGATAGCCTTTCAATAATTATTAGTCAACATGTAAATATAATACAAAGTGCTTTTTTAAAAACCTAATTTCTAGACCAACTGTGGTGGTGCTTGCCTGTAATCTCAGTACTCAGGAAGCTGAAGCAAGAGGATCACTGTGAGTTCGAGGCCAGCCTGGACTACATAGCAAGACTGCTTAAATAAACAAATAAATAGAATTTCTAGTAAAATATGGAAAACTTCATAAAATTTATGAAAATAATATTGAATACTGTTTGAATCATACAGATATTCATTAACATGAGGAATTAGCCACATGAAGTCACTGAACAGCTGAAAATGAGAGGTCAATCAGGGTGATGCTGCAATGTGCAACTTAAAGAATAATCTGAATATCAAAGAATTTAGAGTTTCGAAAATCTTATGAATAATTTTGCAAAGTGAAAAAAAATTTAATTAATTCCGTCATTTTAATTAAAAGTATTTTTGTCATTCAAATATAAATTATATTAAATATAAGAAAAATAAGCATTTTTAATTTGTCACAATAACATCAAATACCAAGTGAGCCATATGGCAGGGAGAAGCTTATGATGAAATTTATAGTGGGTCTTTTTGTTTTGTTTTGTTCACCTTTATAGGGGTAAACTGCTTTTCTAAAAATACTTTTCTCTAAATAATCAGGGTTTTAGTCTTTATTTCTTGGGTGAGCTGAGATTTACAGGAGCTATAGGCACATAGCAAGAGGTATACAAAGATTTTACAAAGAGCAGTCTCTCCCAGTGCATTATGTCATGAGTAAGCACATGGTTCTCTCTCTCATGCTAGTCACTCAGGTCATGTGCTATACTTCCTATCCCTCCCTAACTATCCTTACATACATAATAAAATATTATAAGTTCACTTTCTTCATATCTCAAGGGAAAAAAAATATATATACACACACACACACACATACATATATATGAAGTGCTGGAAAAGATTGACCAAAATCTATGGGAAAGTAACGCTGTTAGATTGGAGCTATAACCTGATTTCTAGTGGAAAAACTGCTATCAGGTGAAGATTCATAATGCTGTTTCTGAGACAGAAAGTAGAGAAGGCTGTCTCTTTAAAGAATTACCCTGCTACCCACATGAGTGTTTGTTTCTGTTCAATCAACCCAGGGCCCTGTTCCTGTGCCCTTTAACAAGTATCTCTGCCAAGAATGCCAGTAAAGTCAAATAAAGATGACACAAAATCATTTAAAAGAAATAACATGGAACATGGGTGACCCGTATACAAATTGTCAACAATACATTTACAGTAGTAATTGGAATCAGAATTCATAGCATAAGCAAACATTCATATTTAAATACTTTGAATACAATTGAAATCATTATGAAAATAAAACAACTTTATGTTATCATTAGCAATCCCTCTGTATTTTATTACTGATTCATTTTTTCATTCATCAAACATTTATTGGAGAGCCAGCTATGTCAAAAGCATTGCTACGATGTTAACAGTCATGTGCATAATGACTCACTCTTTCCCATCAATAAATTGTTGTATTTAAATGTTATGTGAGAATTCTAAGATCAAGTTTTAAATTCTAGGATTGCTGAACAATCGAAATAGCATGAAGATTGCTGTTTATCTGGACCCCTGAACTCAAGTTTTCTGCAAATAAGCTATGAGGTCCTGAGCAAGTTATTTATCTCTCTGGTGACCAATTTACCTTCTGTGAAACTAAAACTAATAAAACACAAATACTAGAAAGTTGTTGAGAGGATTAAGTTAAATTAGGCTAATAAAATATTTACAGAGTCTAGCACTTAACAATAATAACTCAATGCTATGATTTGGATATTGCATTTCTCCAAGGTCTACATGTGGATGGCTTGGTTCCCAGGTTGTTGATAACAGTTGGTGCTATGAACCTTTAAGAAGTGGGACCTTGCAGGGCCATGTCTTCAGATGAGATCACAGGACCCAATCTATCCTCTCTCTGCTCCAGTTCCAGATGTGGCCATTTACTTTGATACATGCTCCTGCCATAGCTCCCCTCCATCTTTATCAAAGGCTACATCAGTGATACACTGTGCTTTGGGCCTCCAAACAATGAGGTAATAAATATTTTTCTCTTTATAAAGTTAGTTGCTTCTGGTATTTTGCTATAGTATATATTATACTCTGTAGACATCAGTTATCCAATTATTTGTAAGTATGATTATAATAAAGAGACTGTGCCATTATTAAAAATGTTAGAAGCTCAGAATGAAGTTTTAAATATTTGAATTATTCTGAAAATCACACAGATTAAGTATGTGTTAGTCTTATTAAACAAAGGAAAAACTGTTAAAAATTAAACACAATGTCATATTTATAGCTTCAAGCTACAGAAAGCTATGAATAAAAAGGTAACAAGAACTAGAAGGACTCAAAAATATCTAATTATCTCCCCTTTGAGATTAAATGTTTCATAAAGTTACTTTTATTTTAGAGGGGACAAGTTCACCCATAAACACAGAGCAAGAGGAAAGAAAACTAACAGATGGGTTGACAGACACCTTGAGAAAGAAGCTAATTCAGATGATCATGGTGGATACTCACAGAACAGGATTTACTTTATAAAATCATAGTTGTGCTAGCAATAAAATCTCACTTCTTTAAATTTTGCTTTTCTTTCCTTTAGTGGTTTCTTTCATCCACTGCATGTGTTCTTTTTCCGGTGTGTTTTTATTCTGCTCATTGGGCTATGCCAAAACTACTCCGAAAGCTTTTATGACTGCTTTTTTTTTCATTTTTTTATTTAAAGAGAAAAAAAAAACAGGAAAAAGGTAGAAATATTACAGAATTTCAAGAAAAGAAGATAAATAGTAAGAAATCACTAGTTGATACATTACACATTGTTCTTTTAGAAATAGTTATTCAAGTTACAGGACTGAAGCACACAAAGTAGGCACTAAAGCAGTGACAGTGCAAACAGATCTGTTCAGCAATCCAACAAGAACCTAGAAATATGGTTATCAATCCCACACATCTAAACATACACGTAGCTATATCTTTCATAGCGCTTCCTATTTCCTCTTTTTTTTACAATAGCAATTATACATTTTTAAAATTTTAAAGAGAAGAAAAAAAAGGTAGCAATAATACAGAATTCTAAAAGAAAGAAAGAAGGAGAATGAGAAAAAGCCCCACTAAAAAATCAGTAATTTGTAAATTACATATTGTATGACTGCTTTTGAAGGGCTAAGACCTTCAAAGGGTCTTTAAATGAAAATTAACTTATAAAGAGAAAAACTTGCTTTCATCTCTGCACACTTACAGTTGCCACCCTAAATGCCGGCCACGGAACCTGTATGTACCCTGATTCCCTCATTGCCATCAAAGACGGTGCCTTACACTTGACTTTTTCTCACATCTGTCTATCTACTAGTTTTGGAATATTCTAACACACCAAAGAATGCAAAAGCTATTGCTCTGGGGAGAAACATTTGTTTTAAGGTGCTGCTTTTTTTTTTTCCGTTGTCTTACATATAATGAAAATGCTTTAATGAATAAGCAATGCTGTAGACAGAAAATGAGCTGCTTTGAGATAACTTTCTCTGTTTAACTGCCTTGTAAAATTTCAAGGCTTTCAGGATACAGCTCAGTGGCACAGCACCTGCCTAGGAAGTACAAGGTCCTGAATCAAATGCCTAATACCAAAAGAATAAAATAAAATAAAATAAAATAAAATAAAATAAAATAAAATATAAATTTTAAGGCCATCCAATCAGCAAGATACAGCCCCTATGCCAGATATATTTACATACACTTCCTTTTATTCTCTTGGTACCATTTTCCTGGGACTCTATCCTGACATTTCAAGAAGATAACTGTGGAAAAATTCAAGAATCTATATAGGTTTTATATTCTGGATATTTCTGAATCATCACATGCTAAGATAGGAAGTTAGACCACACACTCCTAAATATATGATGAAAAATGGAAACCTGTTTCAGTGGTTGGGAACAAATTAGAATTAAACTAAACCTAGATACCAACTCCAGTCTCTCTCCCTCTCTCTCTCTCCCTTTTCCCTTTCTCTCTCTCTCTCTCTCTCTCTCTCTCTCTCCCCATATATATGTATTTTTTTTAAGCTGAACAAACTTGCACAGACTCATCAATGTACCTAAAACTCCATTTTCCTGTGCATAAAATGAAAGCAAGAATGTCTCATAGGGTTGTTGTGAGGAGGACCAGGGATATAGCTCAGCAGCACATCGCCTGCCTCAACCATAAGGTCCTGAATTCAATTCCTGGTTAAAAAAAGTGCTGTTGTGAGGAGAGATGTGGTAATTTACTTTTTAAATAGATTATTTAAATACATTAGATGTTTTGATGCTTAACACTTAGTAGTAAGCATTCACTAACTGGTAGCTATTATTATATAACTTTCATTTTTTTTATGTTTCAATTACAATTACTAACAGACTTTTAAGTCATTCAAATTTAGGTTCAAAAGAATGTAATGCACAAGGTGAGTGCAAAATACTTTATCTTTCTGAGTCTCAGATTATTTATCTATTTTCTCCAGGACTATTTTAAGAAATGAATAAAATAATGATCCAAAAGTGCCTAAAGTACAGAATAAAGCTTAATAGTTACACAGTAAGTGGCAGTTTCCTTCCCTATTTTCAACATTCATTAGCCCAGTAACTGTGTAAAGGTTTACATATAAACTACAATGAATCAGTTAATACTGTTGACTAGTCAAAATCCATTTACAGCTCCACAATGGAAAGCCAGTTGGAAACACTACCTAGTTCTAGAGAATAAGATACTACTTGGAAAGCTTTTGTTTTTCCTGATGAAAGAGACAGAAGAGACTTGAACCATTATCTTTCTCCTTCTTCTTGTCCTGACTAATGTCATGATTTCTGGACCTGTTAGCCACCTCAAAACCAAGAGAAAAAGGCCAGTAAAATTCCAGAGATAGCATCCTTTACATGAATTAACAGAGGAACCAATGCCAACAAACTGCTTACTCAGAACTCCTTGTTGGCCAAGAAAATAGCTATGCATTTGGTTTGGAGATAAAAATGTTAATTGAACTTTCTATTACTTTAAAGTGGTGCATTCTGATAGAGTAAACCTCTCGTCTCCACATCAGCCCCAAACCAAAAGAAAGTATAGTTCTCACTACAATGATGAATCTGATTTTAATTTTTGGATTTTCTATGAGTGCTTCTAGAAGATGCATTCATATTCCTTACTTCAATGTTTCTCATAATAATGTGAAGCATTTAAAAATCATTTTTATTCATCCTTTCTAACACATTTCATAAATTCTTTTGCTCTTAAATACAAACATTAGAAAGAGAATAATACACATATACTATGGACATAAAAAATACATATACTATGGACAAAAAAAAAAGAAATAGTAGGAGTCAATGTAGTAAAGAAAGTAAAAGACCTTTACATTGAAAACTACAGTACTCTGAAAAAGCAGATTCAAGAAGATATTAGAAAATGGAAAACTATCCTTTATAAAATATCAATTTCACTAAATTCTGGAGTGACCTTTGAGATAAGTTCTGTTATCATCTCCATTTCAAAGATGAGAAAACTGAAGAATCAAAAGGCTCAAAGTTCCATACATTGTAACGGACAAACCCAGGTGAGCTGCATGCTATACTATACTTTTTGAGCCTCGTGTTCTTTATCAGTGAAAGGAGATGTTTGTACCAAATGACTTCTAAATTTCTTTTCACCTTTAATTTTATCATTATTTCAGGATATTAACTTCCCAGTTTCTCCTAGTTCTGTTTCCAACTAGTAACACAGTTATAATTAGCTCAAAAGACTGTAAATGCAAAAAGAGTTTAGCATAGACTGTAGCTTTGGAAATACTGCCTGAGTTTCTTTCAATTCCAATTTAACCACTTTACCATAGAAAAATCAATTATCTCTTTAAGCCTAGTTTCCTCATTTGTGAGATCATACGCCATATCATAAAAATAGAATTTGATCTGAAGATTCTATAATATCCATATAAAGTACTCAGCACACAGGCCATAGAATATAATTCTCACCAAATGTGAGGCATTATTTTGTTCTTGTTGCTTTTATGTTTACTTCTGGAAACTCAATATCAAGTTGGGAAGACTCGCCTGTGAAATAAAATCTAGTGTTCTGAGAAAACATATTTGATAAATTGTATTTATCCTCATTATAATGTCATAGAATAAAGTGTTTTCTCAATATAGATGGTCTTTCTTCCCAGAAATCCTGAAAATCAAACTTAAAATTCATTTTTATTTTATAAGGTCTATTGGAACGAGAAAAATTTTAAAAAACAATTTTCTTTTAATTTTCAACATTAGTCAGTAGTTAGATATGATAAGGTGGTAAAAATGAAACATTTTGGTATTAAATTCAATTATCAGATCCAAATTACACATATCTGATTGTACTTAAGGAACTGATTGAAAATATGAAATATTATATATGAATTCTTGGAGTACACAATGCTTCTGATAGTAATAACCAATGCTTCTGATAGATAATAAATTACCTATTTTTGGAAAATAACAGAATCATACTAAAACTCACAAAGCACTTTGACTGGGGGATTTCCAATAATGCTCCACTTCAGAACTTATTCAACATCATAATAAGTGATCAAAAAATAAAAGCTTACACTCTAAACTCAGGAACAAGACAAGGATATCCATTATCACCATGCCTATTCAATCTAGTTCTGGAAACATTAGCCAGAGAAATTAGACAACAGAAATAAATAAATGGAATAAGGATAGGAAATAAAGAATTTAAATAATCATTATATGTGGACAAAATGATACTTTACATAGAAGACTCCAAAACTCCCACCAAAATACTCCTAGAATTAATAACTAAATGCACTAGCACAGCAGAATGCAAAGTCAACACTCAAAAATCAATAGCATTCCTGTACACAAATAACAAACAACAACTTTCACAATAGTAGCAAAAAAAAAAAGAAAGAAATAGTAGGAATCAATGTAGTGAAGGAAATAAAAGACCTTTATATTGAAAACTACAGTACTCTGAAAAAGGAGATTCACAAACATATTAGAAAATGGTAAACTATCATTTATTCTTAGATAGGCAGAATCAATGTTGTGAAAATGGCCATCTTTCCAAAACTATTATACATATTAAATGCAATCCCAATCATAATACCAATAGCATTCCTCCCAGAACTTGGGTAAACAATCCTAAAATTCATTTGGAACTAGAAGAGACCTAAAATATCAAAAACCATTCTGGCCAACAATGGCAAGGCAGGCTGTATTATAAACCTTGGCTTTAAACTATACTACAAAGCTACTATGATAAAAATAGCATAGTACTGGCAAAAGGAAAAAAAAGCAAACCCAAGGATTGATGGAACAAAATAGATCCAGAAACAACTCCAAACCCAGTAAGCCACCTTAAATTTGATAAAGGGGCCAAATACCATCACTGGAAGAAAAGCACATCCTTAATAAATAGTGCTGAGAAAACTAGCTTTCTGCATATCAAAGATTAAACCTAGACCCATACTTCTTACCATACACTAAACTAAAATCAAGTAGAATGAAAGATCTAGATGAATCAAATCTCTAAATATTAAAAACAGAAACGCTCAATCTGGTGGAATAGGTAAAAATTTTAAAAACCTAAGTGTAGGCAAAGATTTTATGAACAAATCCCCAATCATACAGGAAATATCACGAAGAATCAGCAACAGGGATTATATCTATCATATTAATAAGTTTTTGCACATGAAAGAATCCACCAACAGAATCAAGAGACAACCCACAGAATGGGAAAAAAATTTTACCAGCTCTTCCTCAAAGAATTAATATTTACAATCTATAAAGAACTCAAAATAAATCAGACTCCCCCACAATTAGCATCTAAAATGAATGACATCTAAATTACTCAAGTGAAGAAGTTCAAACAACAAATAAATATAAGAAAAAATGTTTGTCATCACTAGTCATTCAAAAAATACAAATGAAAATACACTGAGATAGGGGGCAGGGATTTAACTTAGTAGTGTAAGCGTTTGCCTGGAAAGAGCAAGATCATGAGTTCAATCCCCAAAACAACAACAACAAAAAAAAAAGAAAGAAAAGAAAAGAAAAAACACTGAGATTCCATCTCACTCCAGAAAGAGTATCTGTCATCAAGAAATCAACTTATAGTAAATGCTGATGAGACTGGGGGGAAATGAACCCCTTTACACTGTTGGTGGGAGTGTAAATTGGTGCAACCACTGTGGAAATCAGTGTGGAGATTCTTCAAAATCTAAAACTGGAAGTACCACTTGACTCAGTTATTGCCCTTCTTGGTATTTTCCTGAAAGAATTAAAAGCATCATAACACAGTGATATATGCACACCCATGTTCACCACAGCACAATTTGTAATAGCTGAATCTCAGAAATGGCCTAGATGTCCACCAATGGATGAATGGATAAGAAAATGTGACTTTTATATACAATGGAGTACCACTCTTCCATAAAGAACAATAAACATGAGATGTTTCAGGTAAAGGCATACACCTTGAGACCATATTTAAAGTCAAATAAATCAGACATCCATGTTTACATATTGCATTGTTTCTCTTGTGTGAGGAACTCAAACAGTAAATAAGGACCAAAATAAATGATAGCTATTGGGATCTATGAAGACAATGTTCAAATGGAAAGAGAACAAAGAAAGGAAGAAGGGAAAGGGAAAGAAGAAAAAGGAAACAAAAAATGGAAGGAAAAAACAGAAACAAAATTTTTTAAATGGAGTAGCAAAGAAAGTGTGAAGGGAGGGGAGAGCAATAGGGAAAAAAATTAAGATATAATGCCCAGTTACAAATTCCCTATGATGAATGTGATTGTTATGTATATCAAAAGCAAACTATAAAATTGATATTTTAAAAAGTTCTAGACCAAAGCACCATGTCGACCCAATTTCCTGGGTCCCTTTGCTGCTACAATGAGCCTTTTTCTTCTTACATTTCCAGTGAACATTTCCTCTATAAGCTCCCCTCTGTCTATAATTTAATTCTTTGATTTGAGAAAACAGATTCAGTTTATCAGACAGCCATTTCATTAAAAGTTCTAGCTTTGCTACAATATCTAACCTACAATGTCTAAGAATGAAGTGTCCTGTCTTGGTTATTTTCTCTTTGTTGTTGAGACAGAATACCTGACGTCCAAAGTTAGGGAAGGTAAGGTTTATTTAGATTACAGTTCTTGGAGGTTTTAGCAAATACTCAGCTGGCTCCAAGTGTCAGGGTAGCATTGCAGGGCCACCTAAAACAGCAAGGCCTGAACTAGCAGGAGAGAGAAGCCATGCATTCTTCCCCCTCACCATTACACTGTATGCTGGCTCCACCCCTGGACAGGTATAGTACCATCAATCCAAGTGCTAGAAAATGAACCAATCACAAATGCTAGATTTGGCTGCTTCCATGATTGCATGAGTGTGGGGCCACTGACATAAAGCATGACATCTCCTCTGAGACTCAAAGCAATCTCTTAGCTATAAACTGTATAAAAATAACAAAAGAAAGTTAAATATGTTCAACATACTATGGTACAAGGTAAACATTTACAATCCAAAATGGAGGCATAGGGAGGTACAAAACAATCAAACCATAACCAGAATGAAAACCAGAAGGGGCCAAACATTAAACCCTTTCACTACACATCCAGCACCCAGCAGACACTGTGGTCAGATGTGTGTTCCAAAAGGCTCGAGCAGCTCCACCTCTGCAGCCTTGCTGACTGAAGCTCACAAGGCCTTCTCTTTCAGGCTGGATGTGCATATTGCCTGTGGCTTCCTGAGCAGATGTTCCACATTCACAGAATTTCCAATTTTCCGTTATCTCTACTACACTTTCAGCTGAATCATGCTGCTAAGATTCAGTGGCAAATATAGTATAGAAAATGAGGGGAAAGAATCTCAGGTTTCTATACTCGCTAACATGCTCAATAAACTTTACTGAGATATATTCAATATGAGGTAGATGAGAATTAAATTTGAGAAAAATCCCTAAAAAGAGAAAAATGAGGAGGAGGAGAAGAATAAGAAGAACAAGAACAAGAAAAAGAGAAAGTAAATCCACACTGTGCAAAAAGTCATACATTCCATTGTGTTCTAGGAACAAAGCTCATTTTATTGTAGTTTATTTCAGCATGTTTTAAACTAAACACAAATAGAAAAATCAGTTTTATGGCTGTTCTGTCACTGGTGATGGCAGCTCTCAAATAAACCTGCTCACTTCTTTAAAATAAATGGTATCAGTAAATGAAGTCAACAAAGCCATCGGTGACAAGTGGAGTGAATATTGGTTTTATTCTACTTTCCTCTGGTAATATTTTAAGGAATATTCTTAAGAAGCTAGGTTTCAAGCCTAACTGATGTAAAATAAGAACAGAACCAATTTATTTTTAACTAATCCTTTCCCAATATCACTAGCTTTTGCATGTATTTGTTATTAGTTTGTTTATCCTTCATTAGTCACAATTTTATTAACACTTTCTAGGATCATGTACTCTCATCTGAAAGATGAGTGTTTAACATTTTAATGTCTATCTTACTCTCTAAAATATCTAAATACGTTAACTTACTTGTTTCCCTCATAGGAAGCTAATTATTCCCTTACTGAGAGAATCTTGAGTAAAATCGTGAGACCATTTTTTATCTTCTCCCATGCTGATAAAAATCCCTCTGCAATATCTACAAACAGTGACACAAGTCTGATAAGTCAGTTACTACTTCCCATGGTGGTTCCTTTTGACACTCTCAAGTAATTTTGCAAATAACTTTTGCAGCATCTTTGGCAGAGAATCTGGATAACAATCTTGCCAAACAGAATAGGGTCTCATTAAAATGCTCAGTGATTTCCCTCAATAATGGTCAAAAATAATGAGTAGGCCTTGCTGTAAGGACTACTATAGGAAGTAGTTGGGCTCCTTAAGGTCAAAAGAAGAAGTCCTAAAAAAGTGGAGAAAATGGCATGGCATCGAGTGTCAGCATCTCAGCTTCTCCAGGAGAAAGTGCCTCTAGTTTGGAGAGCAGTAGTTTAGAATTATTAACTTGAGTAGAGAAGTTAGAATTATTAACATGAGTAGAAATCACATATGCATTGTCTCATTAGAATATTTACTTTGTGTTCCCATTGGACATCTTATAGGTTTAGGTATTTATATGGTTCTTGACTTCTTTGGTACAGGGAATCAAACTCAGGACCTTGTGCTTGCCAGGTAGGCACTCATGCTGCTGTTTCTTGACTTATTTAGTAACATGGAGTTATCTTATGTTCCTCTATTTGTTCTTTCACTGGCTCTGATTTAATACCTCTCTAAATTCCTTCTTCTCAGCTCCCTATATAGTTTCTTCACCTTAAATAACATAATTAACCCCTGAAATGAGGTTATTTATTTTTATTTAAATTTATTTCCAAACTTATAAAATCCTCTTCCCAATTCTTTAAAATTCCCATCTATAGCCTATCTTCCCTAAATTAGCCCTCAATCCTCCCCTTCTAAGCCTTTCACTCTTCCATATCTTTAGCTTTTGCCCTTCCCATTAGCAGGTTCTGACAACCACACAGCTTTTCTCAATCACAAAGTATCCTTTCTTCCATATCTCATCCTTGTCCCCATAAGTATCTTTTGAGAACTTTCAATACAAATCCTTCAGCTCAATTAAAAGTACTCAAATAATATCAGACTCATTATACTTTTCTTCTCTTTTATCACTATCCCCCCCTTAAAACATCCTTCTTAGAGTCTAGTACTCCTCATCCAACCATCTCCCTTTCCCCTCACTACAACTCACCTACATCACTGCAAAACAACCAGAAATAACAAACTGTCATAGTGTGCATAGAGGATAGAAAATAGGGATAAGCATAGCTACATCTATCATAATATTCAATCTGTGGATGCTGTTATAACCAGAAGTAATTCTTTTGGCAAGCTAGAGGGACAGAGTCCAAATCACTTAACATTAATAACAGAATCAGTAAGCCTAGCACTCCATATACAAAACTGAAAATTATTCACAAGAAGACAATATCCTAGTACAAATCTTCGTCTAAGCCATACACGCTCCACTTTTCTCTAGTCCTCAGTAACTCAGTTCTCAGCCCTGCAGTAACTCCCCCCAAAAAAGGGAAAAAAAGAGGTGAATATATATTTTTAAAGATACATGATATAGATGTAGATAAATAGATAAAGAGGCAGACAGACAGATAAATAGATTCAAGCAATAAAAAAGAGCACAGATACACATAGAAACATGGGGAAGCAAGAAAACAACAAAAAAAAGCCGTAAATTCTTCAAACTCTCCCAAAGCAGAGAAAGGGCTCACAAAGGTAGAAGAAAACAAATACTAGGTATCAGAAATCTATGAAACATTCATAGAAGGGATGAGAAAATAGATGAATCCAAAAGGAAATGAATCAAAGTTCACAGCAATTTCACTCACTATGTTCATGGCGAAATTCAGGGAAATAGACAAAAAAAAAAACCTGGATGAGCCAACCAAAACATTCCAAAATTTGAATGGCACTTTACACAAGGATATAAAATTCTTAAATGACGTCAGGCAGAATTACCTGAAATAAAAAAATGTATAGAATTTGTAAACTGCAGAAGTGATCAGTGTGAAGACAGGGAATGTAATATTGAGGACAAAATAGTGAATTATGATGAAGAGTTTAGAGAAGCAGAAAAGAAAATAAGAGGACAAGAGGAGAAAATCTGTCAGCAACAATAAGATCATCTAAGGCTTATTTTAGTTAATAAAAAACTAGAAGATAGCACCAGTGAATTTACTAACAAACTTTTAAAAATCATGGAAGAAATATTCCAAATATAAAGAGTTTAAAATACCAATAAATGATATTTATAGAACACCAAATAAATATGAACAAAAAAGAAGCTCATCAAGGCATATCCTTATTAAATTAACAAATATTTAGCCAAAAACCAAGAATTTTTTAAAAATCCAAAGATAAACAAAAAAGTCACATATAAAGTAAATAAATTAGAATCACAGCAGACATATCAATACAAACCCTAAAGACCAGAAGACCTTGGAGTGAACTATTTCAAACCCAAGTGATAGATCCTACAAAGAAAACTACAGAACTCTAAAAAAGGAGACTGAAGAGGACATCAGACAATGGAGAGATGTCCCCTGATCCTGAATAGGTAGAATCAACATTGTCAAAGTAGCCATACTACCAAAACTGTTATACAGGTTCCATCCAGTCCCAATCAGTATACCAATAGCATACTTTAAAGATCTAGAGAAAAGAACCCTAAAATTCATACAGAAGGCAGAAGAAACCCAGAATAGCAAAAACAATTTTGGATAACAAGAGCAAAATAGAAGGCATAACAGTATCTGACTTCAAGCTGTACTACAAAGCAATTTGATTTTTTAAAAATAGCATGGTACTTGAACAAAAACAGAGATAGGGATCAGTAGAACACACCTGAGGATACAGAAATTTCCCTGGGCACATTTAGTTTTTTTTTATTTTTGAAAAAAGGGTCAAAAGTATATGTGGGAGGGAAGAGAGCCTCTCCAACAAGTGACACTGGTAAAACTGGTTATGTGGATATAGAAGACTAGAACTGGGCCCTTATCTCTCACTGTATACTACATAAAAATAAAAATGGGCCAAAGATTTAAACATTAGAACAAATATTAAACCTCCTGAAAATAAAATAGGTAAAACACTCAAAGATATAAGCATAGAAAATAATTTTCTAAACAGAACTTCAACAGCACAAGAAATAAAAGCAAGAATCAACAAGTGGGATCATATCAAACTAAAAAGCTTCTGAAGCGTAGCAAAAGTATCAGTTTGTAGAATGAAGAGACAACCTACAGAACAGGAAAAAAATTTTCTCAGCTACTCAGACAGAAGACTAACATATAGAATATATGTACAGAACTTAAAAATTAAATCATCTAAAATTAAAGACATAGTCAAGAAACGGGCAAGCAAAAGTCAATTAATATAAACATTATATACCATTATGAGCTATGATTAATTAATAATATTAACAAGAATAAAAAATGAGATAGAGGAATTAGAGGGTTCAAGAATGAAAGACAGTGAAGGAGAAAGGAATTTTTTAAAAAAGAAACAAACTGTAGCATGTGCATATAACCTCTTCTCAAGATTACTGTAAATTATATGAACTACAAACATGTACTAAAAAAATTAAAAATTAAAAAAAATATATAAGACATTCCAGTATAGAAAACTACTGACTAGAATTATATGACAAAATGGCAAAACTACATGATTTGATAAATTGTTTCCTTGGAGATTAAAATATTCTAGAAATCTTAAGCCTCTGCTTTTAAATATTTGGAATTAAGTTATCCTCCGTGGTTTGGTTGCTAACACCACCAAAAGCTACCATTTGAGCAAAATAGCCAGAGGGTCTTCCTATGGAATTCATCATAATTTTCTCATGTGATCTCAAGACACCAGCTACTACCAACTGGATTACATACTGGATGACAGCCCCCAAAAGATAATTAATAAATGCACCCTAGCAGAGCGTTGATGAGTAGATCAGATCATAGCCTTTTTCAGAGTTTGCATGTAAGGCAAGAATTTGCAAAATAAATTGGTCAGAAGTTGTTAGTTAAAAAAAAAAGAAGAAAAAAAGAGAAAATAAAAGAAGTTATTGGTAATAGTGCAGAATTAGACTAAGGACAGAAAGTGATCAGTCAAAAGCAGGACAGTCTTCTAGAACTGCTGTTGGGTCATTACCCCTATTGTTTTCACCTGAAAGTGATCATTTTTCCATGAATTCCACCCCTGAAACTGCAGAGGCGGGTTCCTATCCTTTTCATTTTTGTTTCCACTCAGGGATGGAGCTCTTGTCTAGCATACATGAGGCTCTGGTTTCAATGCCCAGTATGAGCAAAATAAAAATGTATAGTAGCAAATATTGGACAAGGGACAAGTAAAATAAATATATTAAAAAATTCTGTTATTTCTCATATTCTAAAGTATCTTTCAGTGAACTAGTATCTAAAGAGTTTTCATGCTTATTTTAATTGTTACCACAGAAACTCCTCAAAACAAATTATTCTGGGAATTAATTTTAAAGTTTATCAAAATGATCACTTACAATATATTAACTGGGCACATTGTTTTTGAAATAAAATATCATAAATTGAAATTATGTATTTAAGAAAAAGTAATTGCTCCCTGAAAACACTGTATTTTTTATAGATGGTGTGTGTATCTGTGTTTGTCTGGTGTATTATTATAGTGTGATGTTCACATTCCTCTTTCAAGAGGAGGAGTCTACTTTACTTCCACTTGAAGTTAAGACCTGTAACTGCCAAAACACAAAGAATATAAAAGTGATGCTGCTTGATTCTGAAGCCATATCATGAAAGATGATATGCCTCTGCTGCTTTTTACTCTCTCTCTTCAAACTTTACTCCTGAATCCAGCTGCCATGCAGTGAGGAAGCCCAGGACACAAGGATAGGCCATGTGTTGCTGCTATGAACTACAGTGTCTTTGAGAGGTGCCTAGAATCTAAGGTCAGAAACCTCATGGATGGGATTGGTACCTTATAAAAGATGCCTCATAGATTTTTTTTTTGCCCCTTCCCCCAGCTGAGGATGTAGCAACAGGTGCTATGTGTCATAGAACAAGACAGTGAATCTGCTGGCACCTTGATCTTTGATTTCCCAGCCTCCCTGTGATTAATAAAGTTCTACTTTTAATAAATTACCTAGTCTAAGATAATGTTCTCTCTGAAAGTGCTAGCTAAGGTATCCATTAATAGCTATAATTAATCTCCAGATATATGAGTGAACAAGTCTTCAGATTATGTCATCTCTCCACTTTGGAAACTTCCAGTTGAGGCCCCGCACACCACAGGGCAGAGACACGGCCCAGAGACACTGGGTCCTTTCCAGATTTCTGACTAACATAATACACAAACACAACAAGTGCTTGTTTTACATTATAGAATCTTGGGGTTACATATTACATAGCATAGTAACCAGAACACAGATACTCTTAGTATTTGTGAAAGAGTTGTTCCAGGTCTTTGTTAATATCCATAAGTCCCTGATATAAAAATATGTAATTTTTACATATGGCCTATACACAGCCTTCCTTTTACTTTAAAAAAACCTCAAAATTACTTGTACATAATAAACTTTAAATACTGTATAAGTAGTTGTTATATCATATTGCTTATAAATTGCAAGAAAATGTCTATATATTTTAGTACAGATACAAAATTTTTTCTCATATTTTCAATCTAAACTTTGAATACACATATCCAAAATCCATGGATACAGAAATGATTGAATTTACTTGATAAATGGTAATTTATTACATAGCATAATTATTTAAGAAATCCTCAAATGTACTGGGATAATATTATAATTACCACCAATTTCACTATAAATAGCATCATCATCATATTCATCATTATTGTCATTATTATTTCATAAGTATAATATATATCTTCTCCACAGAAGTACAAAGTAAAGAGAAAAGCATGACTTGTTTTTTTTAGATTCCTTAAACTTAACCTTCCAGGAGTACATATTTCATCAAATAAAGAGCAACTAAAGTGTTTATAATGTTTTCTTGGCACTGAAGGCCTGAGTCGGGAGAAGCTTCCAGAGTGTTTGACAAGCTGTTTATGTTTGAAGGCTTTATTTTAATTATGCTGAACAATCAAGGGAATTGAAATAAAGTGCTATAAAGACAAGCACTTTTGCAAGTTCCCAAACACAATGTAAGTTTAATGTTTCTAACTTTTTACACCAAACATAGGAAGAAATAAATAACCTAAACAAGCTTTTTCAACAAGTAGATATATCACAATGGTAACTGGCAGCAGCTTTGTCTTGTTTATTTATAGCAAATTTATAGAATTTCTTTTACATAGCAAACGTCTAATTCTTTAGAAGAAAGTGTGTACAATACCACTGCATTATAGAGACCAGGAGTGACAGATGCTGACCATGTGGTTGGGTCCCTGGTTCTCAGCAACGAGGTGTTTATAGTTGTATTTTATTCTCCCACCTTCCAGCCTCACTTGTCTCAATCATTTTGATGAAACATAAGCAAAACATCTTTTTAAACATATGAAAGAGCTCTATTTTTCTGAGCAAGAAGTGCCAGTTCCAAGGAAAAAAAAAGGAACAAAACCAATAGTTGACCTACAATTATACAATAGATGCAATTATTAAATGTATAACTTGAACTTTGGTAAATTACACTTTAGATATATGCTTAGAGTTTGATACTGAGTGAAATTCTTGCTAAATCTCAGCCTATCTGCTTTGGAAATGCAAATATTCAAATACTTTAGTTGCTGAAGGTAAACTATTTCTAAAGTTGAAAATAGATATATGAAATTTAAAGATGAATAAAAATCAATATGAAAGATGAAGATAAAAACTATGCCAATATTATATTTGGCTATTGAAAAATATTTTCAATTTTTTGGATAAGTGAAGAGACTTTTTTTTGAAATCAGGAATTGATTCAAGACCTCACACTTGCCAGGCAGGCACTATGCCACTAAGCTACACACTCAGCCCTAAGAGATTTGTTTTAGCCTTTATAACCATGAAGAGATCCCTAAGAATAGAGTCTTAGGTTTAGTTTTTCATAAACTTTTGAAAGTAATATTCATAAAATTTAATAATGTGAATTTAGGAAATAAATGAAAATATGTCAAAACAATTAGAACATACACAGTAAATAATTCCATATATATGTATACGTGTACATATTATACACTGTGTGTGAAGGGAGACAGAAAGAGAGCAAACCAAGCAGTCATAGAAAAATGAATCAAGATGCCAAGAGGAAATTCAAATAAATAATCTGATTAAAGTATGTTCCAATGTATGTATAAAATATGTAACTATATTATCAAAACAATGAGATTGTTCAGGCTGTCCAGGTGAAACAAAAACTCTCATATACAATACCTACATTGCACTTAGAAGTGTAAATGAGCAACATTCATATATTTCTTTTAGATACAGTAATTCTGCTAACCTCAAAAAATGTATGATATTTTATATCATTTAAACCATTGGTTTCACTTTGGACATTTTATAAAACTGAGATATTTCTACAACTGAGTGCAGATACGTGCATAATTATTTGGGAGAAAAAAGACAATTTTATCTGTTTTTATACACTATAAAAATCCAATCTATGCAAATCTCATATAAGAATTGACCGCATAGCATTAAGAGTTGTGTGAAATAATCTTTCCACTGTGTAAGATTTGTTGCACTAGGGTTTTAATCCATAATGAAATAAGTATATGATATCCCATGTCATACAGTCCATAATTCTGAATATTTATGAATAAATGAAAAGAAAATATAAGGTGAAGACATCTTTTGGAAGTATATTATGACAATTTCTAATACTGAATACATAGGCTCCTGGTTCTTGTACTGAAGATGAAATTTTCCCTTGACAACTCTTCAAATAAAAGAATTGACTAACCAAATTCACAATATTAAAAAGGAAGTCATTTAAATTACTTGAGATGAACATAGAGTATATTTAAATAACCTATTCACAGATACAGTAAATTTTAATGAAACAAGAACTTCAAAATTTTGTAAATGGACTCTATATATATATTCAGCACCTCAGCACTTGGTCCTACTCCATCTAGCCTTTTTCAAACCAATTCAACTGATATTCTTCTTTTTCAACAGCACTGATAATTCAGTCACTGCTTCTGAGGGCAGATCCAGGTTTTAAGTGGCTTATGCAGTTTAGACAATTCTTTCTAATAATGGGAATAAAGAGGCAAATATCTACAAAATGCATCCCTAGTGTCCTCTCAAGAACTTTATGGTAAATCTGTCTCTCTCTGTATTTTCCTTTTGGATGAGTTCTGTCATCTCTCCCCACCCTGAAGACATAAGATGAACGCATTTCTTTCCCAACAGATCCTAAATTTACCTTCCAGACCCTTGTTTTTCCATACTTCCTTTCACCAGGGGCCTGCCAAGCCCCCTCCTTTCTGCTTTAGGAACAAAAATAACGATTCACTATTGCTCATAGAGATAAGTTCTTATGATTATAGTGGTTCTCTTTTTATTATATTATCCTTTTTAATAATTTTATAAAACAAAGATCACAAGGAAACAGTGAAACAAAGGTTTCTATTAGTTCCCTCACCTAGGACAAAATTCAATGGTTTCTGAGATGATTACAAAGTAAACAAATGGCCCTGCTCTGTTTTAACATGCCAGAGTTGAGAACTTTACTACCTTGTTAAAACACAGGGGAGTAATCAAGATGAAGAAAGAGAGAAAATTTACATTTCTTCTTGGACAGCCTTAAGTGGCAGTAGTGTGCATAGCAATTACTCAAAGAATCTGAAACAAAAGAGAACGTAATATCAAGAGAAATATAAAGTGCAACCAGATTGTTAGTTATGACTCTCATTCAGATCTGTTGCAATATCTTTTACTAAGAGACAAAAAAGAGAATAGGAAGACAAAAAACAGAGAACAGAAAGAAGTGAAAAGTGATCAAAATAATTAATGTTGGCAAATATCACTGATGCTTTTTATTTAAATACAAATGGCAATTATATTTGAAAAAGAACCATATATAATAAATGTTAAATGTTCAGATCCACTTAAAATGAACTTAAACATTTATTTTCTTCATGCAGCATTTTCTCACTGAAAAGCTTTCCTGGGCAGTGTAACTACACATTTCCAATTATTTAGTATGTCACCTAGTGATAAGGAGTATATGCACATTAATTTTGAGCCATTTATTTCAAAATAAAAATGAACTAACATATTATACATGCTGGAAAGGTCGACATGGAAAGAACTTCACTCAATATTTGTTTTTATTATTATCTTCATACTCTCTTACTAAATAGATTACTTATGAATATGGTAATGAATAATTTGGAGTCGTTTGCTTTGTTAAACAAAGCATCAGACTCCACCTCTGGGGAATCTCCAATTTGAATCTCAGTTTCGAGCATCTTTGCCAATGAGTGTTGAACTTCAAGCCTCCTGTAAGCCACCTCACAGAAATCTCATCAACAATTTTTATTGTTTCCTTGAGAGGCAAAGAGGCTACCTTCTGAGAAAACAATTGGAAACAGTTGAACAAATAATTATTGCATTGTGTTTCATTATCTCAAGGCTTATGTTTTAGAAATAACTTCTGAAGTGTTGTGAGTGAATCCAAATTTATGAATTCTAGAATGAAACATAATGTGTACCATCTTCTTCATAAGGGAAAAAAATAAAAATAGAAATAAATACAGCCTCTGTCATTCTAAGAATGCACCTGAAAGCCCAGATGCAGCTCCCTAAAGCATGCACAGAGAGAGAGTTGGGATGATCTGTTATGAAGAGGCAGAACCACCTCTCCCTGAGGAAAATCTATGCAAAGCATATGTTAGTTACCTTTTAATCTGGAAACCACTATGTCCCTTCCTACTACTGTTCCCTTCTCTGCCTTTCTCAGACACAAATGTCTACATGTATGTTTAGTGGTTTCTGGACCACATCACGGGTACCCCAAATTTAAACATGGTATCAATACATATTTTAATTCTTCCTAAAGAGGTTTTAGAAAACCAGGTTTGTTTAAGTATACATTTTATTCCATTTGGGCTGCTATAACATAATACCATAATCCGGGTAGTTTAGAAACAATAAGAATTGATTTCTCACTCCTCTAGAGCCAGCAAAGTCTAAAACAATGCCCCAGCATACTCAGAGTCTAGTGAGGGTTCATTTTCTCATTGATAACCTCTTATCACTGCATCTTCACAAGGGGAAAAGACAAAGCAGCTCTCTGGGTTGCCTTCAAGGTCATTAGTCCCATTCATGAGAGCTCTGCCCTCATGATCTAATTCACTATGAAATTCCCCATCTCTTAATACCATCACCTTGAGGGGCTATATTTCAATGTATGAATTTAGAGGAGACACAGATATTCAGACTATAGCACTCTGTTTATCACAAAACTTTTCCAAGGAAAACGTTGAGAGAACTACCCCTTTGTATTCTTTCCTTTTTCTTTCTTTTCTTTCTTTCTTCTCTCTTTTTTTAGGACTGGTAGTTGAACACAAGTCCTTTACACTGAGTCATATCTCTGAAACTTTTCAAAATTTTTTTATTTTGATAAAGCTCTCACTAAGTCAATGACATACTCAGACTGAGTTCAAACAATTCAGTATACCTGCTTCAGCCTCCCAGAGTCCCGGGATTACAGGTACATGCCACTATGCCCAGTTCCTTGCTCTTTCTCAAGTATTTATGATGGCTTTACATTCTGTGATGATGTGGTTACAACCTGTGTCCATCCTGGATCATAACATGTTATATATGGAAACAGCTCTGATGCATACTATGAATATCTGACAAGCTGTGTAACTTCCCAGGCTTTAATCTTCTCATTGCAAAATGGAAATTATAAAAATAACAATAAAATTGAGGGTGTGATGTTGGAAGTGAAATGATAATTCACGAAAAATATTTAGAGAGTGACTTCCACAGAATAAACTCTGAATAAATGTTAGCTGCTTTTATGAGAGAAAGATTTCCTTTACTTTCATATACAAATGACATTATCCTGTTCTCTGTCCATTCTATTTTGTCATTTCTGTTATTGTTATTGTCACTTTGGGAACCTGCAGTAACTTCTGATACATTCTTTAATTCATTTATGACCACCATCATATCTCTCCCTGGCTTCTATCATGGGAGGTTCTCTCTGAGCCCCTTCACCTGCTTTTATGGCTTGCACCTAGATGTGCAGATAATGCCTCATACACTCACAGGGCGGACTCTTCAGAAGCAGACGGATTGAGGATGTGTGGATATGGACTGAGGGTATGTGATATTTGGATTAATGCCCTCATAAGGACTGGCATGGTTCTGCGCATGACTGATAAATTTTCTGAAGAGGGAATCCTCACCTGGATGTGAATGGCACCAATCAATGGGCTTATAGCCTGGGTGAATATAAAGGGAAAGAGAAGCTCTCATGCTGTTGCCTGCCTACGTGCCATGGATTGTCTCTCCTCTGCCATGCCACCCTGCCTCGGAGACAGCCAACGATGGAATAAAACCACTACAAACTGTTAGCTAAATAACCCTTTCTTTCTTTAACATGTAGGTGTTAGGAATTTTGTTTTCACAGTGAGAAAGAAATTAAAACAGCTACCAACACTCTAACGTGCTTCAGCTGAAGGCATTGATAAAGCAAAACTGAAATGTCTAAGAAGGCAGGGACTAAGTCTGGGAATTTGTACTTTTTTAAAACTTAGAACCTATCACAGTGGCTGGCATATAGGAGAAGTACTATAAATACCTTATGAATGGAAAAGTGTATATATGAAAAATATATGAATGAATATATGATATAATGAATAAAATTTTCTTGTCCTCTCTTCTCCCCCAACTGATGGACCCTTATTCAATGGATGGCAAATCAAAACGCATTTTATATCAGTTAATGTACTAATTTCTGAGATGGTATCTTCAACTCATAAGAAAGAAAATCTCATTTTATATTTTCTTACATTATTTTAGCATCCAGCACCTCAGTTTTCTCATATCTGTATAATTCAAAAGGCTCTGAAAAATGGCGTAAAAATACATTTTTCTCCCTCTCTTAAAGGATAGATTTCTGCTTCTATTTTCTTTGTATTCCAACTATAGAAGCAATTGAAGTTTTCAGAAAGGCTCATAATGATCTGTATTATAGGACAGTGGTGGCGAGGATAATGTTAATGAGTTAACACTTCTGTGTTTTAAATATAATACTTCAACAAGGTGGACATGCTGTAGGAGTTGTAACCTCTATTTTCAGACAGAAAACTGAGGCTTACAGAGGATGGGAATTAGAGTGAATAAATGAGTAAGTAAGTGAGGAACTGAGTAGCTGTGACTTGATTCCAAGGGTGCTCATGGCTCATGATGAAGACTCACAATCCGGTAACTAAAAGGTCCCTTGATGCCGATCAGAATCACGTGTTAGTGAGCTGATGTACCAGACTGTACCACTGTGCCTTGTTCAATATGCCCTTTCCTATTGCTGTGCCATGTGTACCTCCTAAGGATAGAATTATAGTCCCTGTAATTCCCCTCCCACTGACTTCAACCCAGTCATACAACTTGACTTGCTCAAAGGAATGCGAGCTGAAATAATGCTTGTCAAACCCAAGTAAAAAGTTTAACACTGAGACAATGGGGCCATAATTCATATGTCTAGCTGATGGGCACCTTGAATCATTGTCAGTACATGCATGACTATACCACTTCTCTGCCCATGGGACAGTCATGCATGTTCCACTGGTGGTTCAAGCTGATGGAAATGTGTATGGTTCATGTTAGCCTCTTACACATCTTTGTGTCAGAAGTTCTTCCCTATACAAAGGAGGGCAGTCAAGACAGTTGTAAGCCATTGCTTTACAGTTGCCCACACAGAATAAAACTGACTGATTGTAACTTTACACTTGGTTGAAGAAATAGAAACAGAAGATTCAATAGCTTTACCAAAAATACTTGACTGTGAAGTAAAGGAGAAAGAAAAATACTAAGGCTCAAAGATAACAAGACACATGAAAGATTTCTGAAAGAGATTGACCTTGCACTACTTGAAATGATGTTTTGTCTCTTAAAATAAGTCTCAAAATAAGAAAGAGCTAGGTAAAAGTATAGAATGTACTTGAGCCAATAGGGAAAAAAAGATTGACTGTATAGAAGAATATGATTAGAATAGAATGAACACATTTTCTGAAAATGTGAGATGGAATTCAGAACCCAAGTACTACAAATAGATACAGTTCACAATACTCATGTGCCAAGCATAATGCTAGGCATGTTGCACTAAAGAGAAATATCTCATTAAATTTTCATAATAACTCAACCTAACTAGGCCTCTTTTACAGAAGAGAGAGCTGAGATTTAGAGGAAAGTAATATAGTTTATAAGAGGTAGACAAGCTCAGAACACAGGCTGCCTGGTTCTGTAATTTGTACCTCTGAACAGTCACCTAGGTTTTTTGAGAGTTTTCTATTAGTAGGAGCAGAACTACAATGAATAAGAAAAACTGTGTAAGAACATGTTGGTATACAGGCCACTTTACAAATGAAAACAAAGAGATTGAAACCATTTTTCCTGATGTACAGATTCAGGCTGACATATTTGTAAATCTTAAGTCATCACTACTATGATTGACCTAGAGTAACTCTAGTAACTTTACTCTACTAGCTTTCCAACATACCATACATAGACAAAATCTTTATAGTAGTATGTGGAGTTTCAAACCAGTCTCTTTGTACCAGATCCTTTGATATAATTTGAAAATAAGTCAGGTTCACTCATCTTGGATGAAGTCACTTTTGTCACAACCAGTACATATACTTCTCTTTCTGACCTAAACTATGGAGATCCACTGGGTCTTGCTGTTGCCTAGGACCACACTTCTGTCAGCAGGTTCCATAAACTACACTTTTTGCAATCCTAGCTTTGCCTGTCTCTTTTCTTCAATCTCACAGCACCTTGGGATGGTTCTTGCACACTGGTTATTTCAAAATACTTGCTATTATCTGTTTTCTATGTGAGGTGATACAATAGACGAAGTTGACATGGGATTATTGATGAGAGGAAAATGAAAGGGTTGGTTCTTAAACGAAGTTGAGGAATTTATGCCTGATTTCTACCACTGTGTCTCCTCCAACAGCATCTAACATGCCCACTGGTCTCATCCAGCAGTAATAGCCAGTACCAAAAACAGAAGAAGTAGACACCACTGAAGAGAGGGGCTGAGTTGTAGCAGGGTGGGTACAATGGAAAAACAAGACCATGGAAAGTCCTGTGCCTCTGAGTACAAGAAGAAAAAAAAGCAAAGCTAGGGGTAACCAAGCCACCTCTCTCAAGTAGCCACCAACAGCTATTTCCTCTTCTTGTGCTCAGAAAAGAAATGAAAGTTCCATAACTATATTTCCATTTTCTTAAATGATATGATACATTGCGTCTCCTGCTCTTTTACTGGAGAAAGAGGGAAAGAAAGAGATAGACAGACAAACACAGAGACAGAGACAGAGACTATTTTATTTCTTAATTTATTTTCATAATCTTGTAACTTTACAGAGTAGACTGCCAGTTAAGGTCTATACAAAATTTCCCACTGGGCTTTTGGAGATAAAAAGTGTAACAGGTCAGCACTTACTAAAACAATAATAAAACCTGAGAATTGTTCAAATTGTAAAGCAATCCACAGAAATATTACATAGAGCTGTCTTATGGTAAAATACAAAAGTGACACAATGCTTCACTTTCAATTCACATCATTTATGATAGTAGTTTCACCTTCTCCCTTCAGGAAGGGGAAACTATTGTCCTCTCCTTGTATTTATACCCACATACTGATCTGTTTGGCCAAGAGAATGCAAAGAAGTAACACTTTGTAAGTTCCAAGCTTAGGCCTCAAGAAATCTTAAAATTTTACTCAATTCTTCCTGGAAACCCAGCCAGGCACCATGGACCAAGGCCTACATGTTGAAATAAGAGACCACATGTTGAAACAAGCCATGGCAGCTGAGGTCATCCTAGATAAGGCAGCCTAAGATAAGCCTTTAGCTGATGAACACACATGAACAAACCAGGCTAAGACTAGAGGAACTTCCTGGCAGAGACAGCCAAAGTTGCTGACTTATAAATTCATGAAATAAATAATTGTCATTTAAGACTCTAATTCCAGGATGTTTTGTTATGTAGCAAAACTAACAAATTCAAAGATTACCTGTGCTCTTAAATGGCATGGATCTGAACCTTGTGAACATTGGCAAGGTGTCCCTTCTCTCAGGTATGAATTGTCAGAAGGACAAATGCTACAAGGCAATGTTTGATAGATTTAGGTTGAGAGAATAAGTTATGTGGTTCTTCTTCTGCTGTGCTTAAGCCCCATAACCAATGAATACACCACTGATGAGATATGCCTGTACCAGGAGACAGATCATCATTTCACTTGTATTTTCACTGTTCAGTATTGTTCTTCTGTCAATCCAAATTTGTCACTGGCCCAAAAGCAGACTGGGCAAGGTGAAGATGAAGCTAAGAGAAAGGAAGAGCCTCTTTCCCAAGTGAAAGGACAAATCTGTTTTTGAGAAGGATGATGGGAAACATGGATCAAACTGTGGATTGTGTTCTCAGTGACAAATTGCATATCCTAGAAGAGGAAAAAGACACCTCCTCTCATTCTGAGGACAAAGAATCATCAAGTAAATTAGTGCCCTGGGAACACAGGGAGAACACAGGATTGCTAGTGATTTGTGCATGAGGAGGGAAAAGTCTCTGGGTAAGGTGAGCACTCCAGTGCCCGGCTCTGGTGGAACATGTTAGTGAGCACAGATGAAGCACTTCCTGAGACCACAAGAGATAACCAAAAGCAACATTTACAAATTGCCAAAGATCTGAGTATGTAAACCCTGATAGAACAACTAAAGTAAAATTGCTGGAGGTCAGTGCTAAATAAATTTGTGTAACATTAAATATTATGAGATGTTTCATATGAATGGTATCTCTCAAAATAACTTAAAATATTAACTGAGTCTGGGAAAGGATTAGTGATAAGGTTTCTGATCATCAAGATCAACAACTTGGCAACAACAGTGAGAAAAAGAGTGATTTCTGGTCTCGTAGGGAAACACAGTATCTCCATTTTCTCTCAGTCATCACAACCTCTCCTGGCTGCCCCTATCAGCCTACAGAATTAACGCCACAGTTAGGAGAGTAAGCTGGTGTCCCCCAAGGTGAAATGTTTTCTTCGGTTTCTAATTGGGCCACTTGCTCTTCAGCAGCTGCTTTCACAGGAAAGTGATGGCTGAGCAGCCTGAACTGCTGCCTCTTTTCACATTGTGTGTGACTTGACATCCTACAGCAAGAAAGCCATCCTCACAGATACTTAACAAATGCTCTCAACCTGAAAGAGACACCAGTGTTGTCATTGGCCTCTGCAATAGGCCTGTCAAATTGGAGGAGAGGCAGTGGGGGAGAAAAAGAGCCTGCCAGAGTACAGTCCTCCTTACCTTCCTGTCAAAAGAATTGTAACTACTCTGCTTGTTTACTAACAAAGATGTCAAAGTCCTTTCATGCCTAGGGTTTTATTTACATAATGATAACATCAAAGAAAAAAGGGCTGGGAATGTTTTTCTTTTCTCTGCCTAATACAGTATTATCAGAGAACTCAGGACTCAGGAAGATGAATGCATTGCCACCATGACCTAAGGAAATTTCACTCTTTGTAAATAATCATACCTAAGAGATGTTCTGGGAATGCCCAGGTGTGACAGATGCCAGCTTTCAAAATACTGATAGCAAATTCTTTTTTCAATATAAAAATTGGCAGCTGGAAGGATTTTGTATTTCTCTGCTTTCCCAGTATGTACTAATATTGTTTCTTAACATTTTTCAATGCTACACACCAAAGTCATTTAAAACACCATGTTCACAGATTTCTTTGGCCCATGTTGCAGGCACAAACTAACATACATAGAAAACCATTACAGTTTTTAGCCAAGAAGCCAGACAGTTGAATTTAAATGTTAGTGCAGTCAGTCCTTCTATTGGACTTCTCAAGACCCAGTGTATCTGCAGATGCAGAGGGATGCTCATGTGGTGGCCAAGGAATCAACTGACTTCCACATTCAAAATCCCTGGAGTGGAGGAGGGTGAGAGTAAAGTGCAGAAACTTGGGTCCAGGGAAAATCAGCAGCTCCACAAACATATTATGGTTTTTGGAACCGCAATCAACACCCTCCCAGTCTTTCTGCCTTTAACAAGCTGTATGCAGTCTGCTGTGTCTGTAAGTGGAACTAGTGCCTAAGGATTTTTCAAACACCAGGGTGTTTTGTTTTAGTTGGCAGCCACTTTCTGTTTGTTTTGCACTTCTAAGACTAAAATGCCTGTTTGTAAGATCCACATGAGCTAGAGAAGATGACATCCATGCTTTCTATAAGCTTTATACTAGTATTATGGAAAGCTAAATTAGATAGAAATTAATATGCAGTCAGAGAGGGATTGGGCCCTATATAAACAAAACCTAGAATACATGAAACAGATCCAAAAAGAATATCAGGAAATTAAAAACTCCATTGAAAGCTGGCAAAACCTTTTAACAGAAACTAAAGACAAACTTTCAAAATTTGAAGATAGATTTGCAACATATGATTGTGAAAGGAAGGATCTCTTAAAAATAACAAAACACCAGGAAGCAATGATACAAAGGCTAGAAGATGACAAGAGGATTTATAACCTAAGAATAAAATATGTGAATGAAGATGCAGTGACAAATACAAATGAAATAAAAAGTCTATTCACAGAAATAATTAAGGAAAACTTCCCAAACATAGGCAACAGAAGTGAAGTTCAGATAAATGAGGCATATAAAACTCCAGCCAGCTACAACCAAAACAGATCTACACCGAGACATAAAATAATCAGGATCCCAGAAATCCATCACAAGAACAGAATATTAAAAGCAGTCAGAGAAAAGAAACAGATTAACTATAAAGGAAAACATCAAAATCACAGTGGACTTCTCAATGAAAACCATCAAATCAAGAAGAGCCTGTAGTGAAATATTCCAAGCCCTGAAAGAAAATAACCTCCAACCCAGAATGATGTACCCTGCAAAACTGTCTCTCAAAATTAATGGAGATACAAGATATTTCCATGACAAAGAGGAACTGGGGGAGTTTGTGACCACCAATCCAACCCTGCAAAGAATGCTGAAGGACATTCTAGAGAGAGAGAAGAAAATCACCAGGGTTCCAGGAACAATGGCAGAAAGGCCTCAAAGAAAAGGGCAGACAGTGGAATGAAGGAGAAAAGTAAACATACAACAAGGACAGAAAAATAGCATAGCAGAGATAAGACAGAGAAGATTGGTTATATCACTGTTTTATCTTGACTGATTTTATTTGAATCTGGTATGCTTGAGAGTATCAAGTCTGAGAGTAGAGGCAACTACTCTGAAGATGACAGGATTCAATAGGATACCCATTCTGGTTTGATTATTAACTGCCTTTGAAGTCCTATAATATGTCTCCAACATTTAGATTTTATTAATAGTGTAATGCAATGCTAAGTTTAATTATACTATGTTTGACAATATAGACAATTTTATTAAAAACAACAAAAGACATCATACTAACTACCATAGATCACCTAGTATTGTGGTTTTATATGTCCTTGTCATTTTGTGTTTCTCTAGGAATTTGTATTGTTGACTTATTTTGATTTGTTTCTCCCTCTAATACAGAAAGGCTAGGTATACATGTAGAGACTTATGCATGTGTAGAACTTCTAAGTAGTTTACAAGAATGGATTATAGTTATTGTAAAGAGAAAAAAGAGAGGAAAAGAAAGTATTCTAAAGGATATAACAGCATATATGTTTGAGTGTGTGGGGTTGATAACCATGCTGCTAAAGTTTTTGTTGGATGGATGAACAAAACTGATTGCAGTCTCACTGTTTGGATGTCCACTTTGTAGGCTTTACTTTTGTAACTTGAACAACTACTTCTAAGAGGAAAATATGTAATGATCAACTAGTGATTTGTTACTGGTTACTATTTTTGTTTTTTTGTTTGGTTTTGTTTTGTTTTTGAGATTTTGTATTATTTCTACCCTCTTTCTTTTCAAATTTATTTTTTTAAATAAAAAAAAAAGAAAGCACACACACAAAAAAAGTAAAAAAAAAGTAAAAACATCAGAATTGTGGCTGGAGGCAAACCTGTAGGGGGTGGGCAGTTAGTTTGGAGATGCAATAACCTAGACTAAGAGATAAATAGCAAGTTGAGATTGTACTATATTTAGCATCACCTAGTCCAGTGGGTCCAGATATGCCTCAGACACAGAAGTGGAGACCAGAGAATCTGGGCTCACTCCTCTCCCTTTCCAAAATGACTTTGTTCTTTCCATTTACACATGACTCATTTCCCTACTGGATCAGTATTAGCTAAGTGGCTATACTAGTGATCCATATGTTGATTGCAGTTTGATCCATAGTGTACCAACATTGTGATTTTATTGTATAAATTACCCAACAATAGGTCTCAGTGGCCACCCACTATTCTTCCCTTTATTTCCAATAAAACCCTCCTAACTTTTATCTTTGGTTGGGGTCTTTGTTCCTTGATGCTGTGAAGCCATGAACTCAGTACATCTAATGTGTGACAGGTGGGAAGTTATTTTTCTCATTTCAGGAGAAAGGTCTAATGCAGATAGACAGTAATAGAAATGTAAGTTTTCCAACATGCAATAATGAAACTCTCAGACACTTCTGCAACTGAAATGATTGGCAGTTGGTAGTAGGGAAAAAAAAAAAACTGTGATTTCACTTTGCCTCATAAGGAATCAGGGCCTCTAGGAGCAGCACTTCAGTGTCCTTTCCAAGGTGATGGGGAGGTACACTTGATGCAAGATGTGTGGCTAATAGGGCAGCAGGCTCCCAGAAGGAACCCTGACAGGTAGACAAAGAGAGATAATTTCCAAAGAAGACAGCAGATATTTAGAGTCAGAGCTTGGAGAGGATCAAGCAAACATACCACAGAGGAAATGAATCTTAGAAAGAAGCAGGAGACTGAGACTCAGGGTCAGAAGCCTCAACTTTCATGGCAAGGCCTGAGGAGTGTTTCCTCTCCTATCCCCAGTTGCTACCAAACCTCAAGGTAATCCAAGGTGTTTTTAATTAGAACAATATCCTTTTATGTAGACAATCAATTTTTCTCTATCTGTAAGACTGGAAGAGCTGATGTGGGGCACACCTGTGAGTCCAGCTCTCCAGAGGCTGAGGCAGGGGAATCACCACAAATTCAAGGTGAGCCGGGGCTACATAAGAATTCAAGGCCAGGCTGAACTACATATTGAGACCTTGTCCCCCTCCCCCCAAAAGAAGAAAAAGAGAAGATGAAGAAAGCAGATCATTTTTAGAAAACTGTTAGGTTATTAGTCTGCAACATAACCTAATTATGAAACATATTTCCTAAGGACAGATAGCCCCAAACCAAACCCCTCTGCTTAGATTTTACTGAATGTCTTCTCTCATTAGAAATATTGGCATGACCATTGCTTTTGTTCCTGTCTTGTCTTGGGAAAATTACTACTTCTCTTTGGAATATTTTTTTAATTCCCTTTGTTTTTTTTAATTTTCCCTCCTCTTCAGAATTTGCCAGTGTGATTTCTATGTTCACAGAGATAAATATAATATTCTATTCTTGTCAAGCTACAAAATACTAGAACTCTTTCTTTCACCAAAGCAAAGCCTAAAATCATCTGCATTGCTCCTCAATTTGGCAAGAGGCTCTCCTTGTTCTGATTTGATCTCCTGATAGTTGCTAATCTTCTGATGGAGGAGAAAAATTAATTGAGTAAATGGCCCTTGGTTGATGAGGAGCTTTTAGATGATACGCTTTATTTGTTAGCAACTTCAGCCTCAGCATGAGTCCATTTCTCCCTGTGCACACACCACGAATGCCATCTCTGTGTCCGCACCAGCTCCTGGCTCACACCCACACCACCCTCACTCACTCACTGTGATCAAGTTAAAGTGTGTATAAAAATAAACCCTAAACACTGCAGAGCCTAATAGGAAATGTAATCCATCTCTATTTGTGTGAATTCTGCTAATGCTGTAAATTTTGTTTTTAAATGATGGATGCCATCCTGTGGGGATATTTGGTAATATCGCACCATTGCTAACTCACTTCTGGACAGTTCTTTTGCAATGAACAGTAGGTAAATTTGCGTTTTTCAATCTGCTAGCCCTGGGATTGAGATAGAATAAACCCAGGATGGGTCTACCAAAAACTTCAATTCCCATTAGTAGTGGTAGCCTAAATCATTTACTAAAAGGCTGCTAGCAAACTCATTAAGGGAGCTGGTCTTGTCCCATAAGTATATATGTATTCTGCTGCACATAAAAAACTTCGCTGTGTCTTTATAATTTTCTCTAAAAAAGTCTGCATGACAACTTTCTTTCCTTCAAAAAACAGAAAGATAATAATATGCAGCATTTATCTTAGGGAGGTGAGAACTCAATGGTTCTTTATGCCTTAGCTTGCTCGCCACCTCACTGAATGAATCAACCTGATTAGCTGTCGAGTACAAACCGTGAGATCCCTCTACAGAGCGGTCACCTTTACACTTAACAGCACAGGAAAATTACAATTTCAAAAAAAAAAAAAAAAAGGTGCTTAGCCACTTACTTTAAAATAGCAAATCCAGTCATTGTCTTGAGTGTTGCTTAACGCAATTTCATGCCCCTTCAGCCTCGCTGAGCTGCATTTCTCCTTGCTATCTTTGCACAGGTGAAGGTGAATGATTACAGCAGGCAGCCTCACCCCAGGCACCTGCCAATACACTCCTGAAACACTAGTGTCTGTTGTTCTAGAGATACCACCCAAGGAAAGTGATAAGCAGGGTGTGGCCCTCTAGAGTAGCCATATTTATATAGCAATGTTTACTCCAGGAGTAAATAAAATTAAGACTTTCCTTACTAGGATTAGAGAAAAACATTAATCCTAAGGGCTCAATTGCAGAGCACTTAACCCATATGTGCTTTGAAACATGGAGAAAATAGCTGATCATAAATGTGGAAGCTCCTTAAATATTCCGGGTCTCAGACTGAATAGATCTAGGAATGTATAATGGAGGGGCCTAGTGCATGGGGTTCCATTCTGTAAAGATCTCTTGTGATTCATTGGTCTGCTGCTATAAGGTATTCATTCCCTTTTTTGATCTATTTTAAATAGAAGGAGTCTAAGAGCTGTTCAAGAAAAAGTCCTTGAACTCCATTAAGTTGGACTGCAAGATTCATGTTGCATGCATGAACTAGTGATTGTGGCCAAAAAATGAAATATGCTGAGCGGTTCAAAACAACTGGACCATTCCTCGATAGAAGGCAGAGTGAGCAGGTGAGAGATGAACAGAGTCAAAAGAAAATCTTGGTAATATTTGGAAGGAAGAGAGGAGCAAAAATAAGTTTTGGAAATGTAATAGTATAATCCATTATTGTGATTAGATTTTTCATGTTTAAAACTACCATGTAAAGCCAAAATGAAAATGCAACATATTTTGATATATTAAGATAATTACAGGATTGGTATTTTAAAACAAATATTAATTGATTTACTAACAATAATATATTTATTTAAAAATACATATTCATATTCACTGCATGCTATATTGTTATGGTTTGTTAAAAGCTAGAAATATAAGATAATCATCTTTCAATTCTTTATTTTATTCTCTATTCTTTTCTCATTTTGAGATTACTGCAAGTTGAATTCAAGATCTTATCTGAATTATGCCTTAGCCCTAGGAACTTCCTAGACAGGCTTTATACCAACACCATTGCCCCTGCCAGCACCATGACTGTAAACTGGATTTTCACTCCATTTGGCCCTTGAGTTTTTATTAAGAAGCTTTCAAAGACAGTCACAATATTAGAAGTGATCAAATGAAATCTAAACATCCTGGCTAGAGTGTATTCAGAAAAGTAAACTCCCTGTTAGGAAAAATTATTTAGCAGACAGTTTTCATGAAGGTGAATATACACACCCAAGTAAAGAGCTTTAGAGATTGGGAAAATGCTAAACTTAAGCTGAGCTCCCTGGAGGATTGTTGAGCATTTTAAATATGCTAAAATGTTAGGGTATTATCTTTCTAATAAGATCAGATCAAAGAGGAGTCAAGAAACAGAAGAAAATAGATGCTGCTTCTGAGTTCAAAAGCTCAACAGCTGCTGCCTTCCAGCTTCCTGCTGACTTCTGCTAGGGTAGTCAGAATGCTCAAGATTTTCAGGAGAGCTTGTAGATGAGCCAATAAGAATTTCTTTGATATTTTTAAATACAAAAGCACCCTCTAGCTTCCACATGGACCATGTTCCAAGAGTCAGGAGTTATTTATTTAGGACTCAATTTGCATTTTCCCTAGAGAAGACAAGATTGCTGAAGTGACTGAAGAGAAATTCTGGCCTGAGAATCTTTTGAAACATAAATGCCATGCTGTAATGCTCCTGTGAGAAAATCCATTCTGAATCACTATTTGGGATAGCAGAAACATATTTCCCATTACAGTAGGAGTACTCTAACTTCAAGACTATGGACCAGAGGTCTGACCTCCAAAAGGAATGAAGGATAAAATAAGGGATTAAAAGCCTTACTAATCTTACAGATATAAGGTGGTTAATGAGTTTTCCAAAATTTCCAGGCCTATAAGAAGTAGTTTAAGGCACAAGAGACTATAAACTAAGAACATTTTACCAATTCCTTTTGCTGGGTTTTCAGTGGTTAGCACTCATTTGTTATTACTTGGTTCAGAACTAAAATGAAAGTCTAAACTTGAATATTAGATACAAGTACAAATAGTTATAATTAAGTAAGTCAAAAATTAGTTATACTTATCCTGAGAGAATGTAATAAAATGATCAGCAAAAAAATAACCAAATAAGCCAAGAACTGACTTTCAAAGGCATGGATATTCACATTTGATGGAGGGGGGCAACTAGCAAAAACAATTGTTTTACAAAACAAAGCAGAGATAACTAAAGAAAAGGTCATGATTTCTTTCTTTTTCTAAAATCAGAAGGGTATTTGGCAAGCAATGTATGGCTTTCAGAATTTTCAGGACAATGAGACACAGTAGGTTATCTAACTTGGCTTCCATCCTTAAGACTAGAAACAAGTATGCCTGAAGTTACAGGAATACTAAGAACGTTGTCCCATAATGGACAGTATTTGGACCCGGGAAGTGTTCAGACCACTCTCAAAGCCATGATTTTAATGTCTTAGAGGACAAAGTGGTATGTATACCACTGAATTCTCCATATTGGTTACTTCACATAATAAGCATTAATGCTGTTTTCTCAGAGATATGTTACAACAATAGCATTGTATCAGAGAAATCATCAGAAATACAAGGGAAACACACATACCAGGACTGAGAGTCCCTAAAACCAATCTTCTGGGAAATTTCTGTAAGTGATGGCACAGAGCATACATCACATCCGGTGAAGTCTTCCCTGCTCTAAAAGTGCCCCATAAGATGAAGTGTATATGATTATTTCACATTTGAAAAATCTTGGAGAATTTCTTCATTATGAAACAATCAACAACAGTCTGAACTTTTCTGTAATATACAGAACATTTATTAAGAACAGTCAGCAAGAAGAGTTAGGTTAGAGCACTGGGGTGAACCTATGGCATGCCTGCTGCCTTGGGATGTTTGTATCACTGGAAGCTCTGAAAAGTTCCCATCAGGGGGTTAGAGAGTGATGGGAAAGGGCTTACATACCTATTTTAGTATTATTTGGAGACCACCAGATGGCACTGTATTAGGCTTTATCCTGATAAACTGTAGTAATGCACTTGTGACTGAACCTTGGAGGAAAGCAAGACAGCACATTGGTGTATCTTCTAGGAAGTAACTGAACATGGCAGTAAAGCCTGTTCTGTTGCTGAATCTTTTATTATGATAATTTATGTAGCTTTTGTGCTATCACAGTTTAGAATCCAACAGTTGGTGCTACTAACTAGCCAGAGAAGGGAAGAATCACTTTGGGTAGGTGGGAGGGCCTGTCTTGTGGTTGTGGGACTTCTGCACTGTGGGTGGCTGAGACCAAATGCAGATTCAGTCACAAATCCAACAGTGATATGGGTGATTGTAATTTAAATAAACCTCAGAACTTCATACATATGTTTAACTAATATCTACTAGTTCATTCATCTTGAAAAATAAACTATTTGAAATGAGCAAGTATATTTGTTGTAATTATCTGTTACAATTTCTTACAAGCAATAATTTTATAAGAATTCAAGTACTAACAAGTATAAACTCACAAATGTATTTCTAATATTTAATTATATAGATTATGATTTGTTAGTTATTTGGGACTTTGGGTCTCAGTGTGGAATTGAAAGTCTATGCAGTGCCAGAAGTATTTTTAAAAATATGGTATTTCAAAAAGTACCTAAATGTCTAAGTAACTGATAGCTTTCTTACCTTGGGAAGGTCACATAGCCTAAACTACTTACTCATAAATTTATTGAGCTTGAACTTGATCTCTGTCACATCTGTTGCATGGCATAGTGTTTCCAAGTCTAGAGTTTGTAGCCAGAAAAGGCCTAGTTTGAAACGTTGCTTCATCACTTAGCTTGGTAAATCTGAATACACTGTTAGCTTTTTGAGCCTTAGTTTCTATATGTTTAAATAATAACTATTTAAATCAATTGTTTGAAAAAATCACATGCAATAATTAACATTAGATGTTTAGCATAGTGCCCAGTCCATATTAAACATTCAATAAATTTAATGATTAATACAAGCAAATTTGGTGTTAAACTTGCGCTTATTGGACTTTCTTACAGTGTTAAAGATGCTCGAGGGCCTATTACTGATTGATGTCATTTAGATTTTTATAAATTTAGTAAATAATATTTTACTTCTTTCAGTCGCTCTTAACATTCCTTTTTTCTCAAGGGGGTAAATGAGTCTAGACTGAAAGATAAAGCAGATATTCAAAATGGCAGGAAGAGTGACTTCAAGCTATGATGAAATTCACAGCTACAGTGAATCTCCAAACTTTATCTACTATTCCAAAGTTTTGGCTTTTAGTAATGCCCTTGGTCCAGTATGCATCTTGCCAATTTTGCTAATATTTTAAAGGTTGATTTAGATTTGGCCTCTCCAAACACAAATCGCTATTCTAATCTTAACTATATTCCCAACACGAGGCCAACATAATACCATCTTTAAAAGTAGAGCCACAAACAAATGATGATACATTGCAAAATTAATACAGGGAAGAAATTATCCACAAGAAAGTGTATTTAAAATATTTCACTCCATAATAAGGTAGATGACAGAAATAAAAATCACAATCAGCAAAAAAGTAACCCAAGTATGACAGATAAAGTTTCCAAAGATGTTCACTGCAATGCATCCTATCCTATCAAGGTGAATTTAACAATGATCCATTAACACTCCTTCATTAAAGAATGAAGCCTTTTCCCCTCCCTTTGAATATGAATCTCCTTAATTATGTCCTTTCAACAAATAAGCTACAGAGAAAAGTCAATATGTGACTTCTGTGACTAAGTTAGAAAAGTTAATACCTTTTCCATTTGGTTGTCTCTCAACTTTAACCTTGGAACTCAGCCATCATGCTGTGAGGACACCCAAGCAACACAGAGAGGACATTAATAGGTGTTCTGGCCAACAGTCTCAGTTAGGTTTAAACCAATAGCTAGCATCAGCAACTAAACATAAAAATGAGCCAGACTGCTGGTAATTTCAGATCTCACACTTTGAGGAGTCCTGCTCAAGTCCAGTGGGGCACAGATGAGCTACCCTGACTTTATCCATATCACAGATTTGCACACAAAACAGATTTTGCTTTAAGGCACTAAATTTTAAGGTGGTTATTACACACCAATAGATATTCAGAGGAACCTAATAGACATTTGGTCACATAAATGAGTGACACTATTGTTCTTAAATTAGAATCAAGGTACTGTATCCTCGCTGTTCGTATTGTTCAGAAAAGTAAAATCAACTGCAAAATTACACTGTATCCCTCTACAGACAGAGTTACAATTTTGAGAGTTTAGCATAACATTACAACAAAACCAAGTTAATAGCACTCATTAATATTTACTAAGGTATTACCATCTGGCAAGGCATTGTTTTGCCTGCAATTTCTCATTTAATACCACTAGAAACCCTATAAGGTATATAAAAGAAGTTCAGAAAAGTTAAGAAATGAATCCACAAATGCTCAACTATAAGCAAAGGGACACTGTCTCAGTTACTTTTTACTCGTTGTTGAGATAAAACACCTGACGTCCAAAATGAAGGAAGAAAAGGTTTCTTTCTTACAGTTTTGGAGGTTTCAGTCCATACTCAGCTGGCTGCAAGGCATGGTGGCAAGGCAGCTGCAAACAGCGAGCTCCAACCATCAAGAGAGAGAGACAGCCCTTCTTCCGGCTGGTACACCATATCCTGGCTCCACCCTTGGGCGAACGTAACACACCACCAATCCGAGCGCTAGGCAATGAACCAATCACAAATGCTAGATTTGGACGCAACCATTATTACATGAGACTTGGGGGGGGCACATGAGCAAATAAACCATAACAGACACTATTTAAAACCAGTGTGCATAACTACATAAAATGTGAAGTCATTTCCTACGAACTATTATATCAAAGAGGAAGTGATGGCTACACTAGGAGGCCTTTAGAAAATGATGACAAAGAAAACATGACAGGATAAAATAATACTTCAAAATTTATGGAATGTGGCCACAACTATATTCAGAGAACCAAAGTAAAATGTACTTAAAGTTAATAAATTTAAATGCTTTCACTGTAAACAAATCACCAAAGAATAACAACAAATAAACAAGAATTTAACTCAGTAATTTATGAAATCAATATTAGGAAACCAGAATGGGTTATCATACTGATTAAGCATAAATCAAACACATGAGGAAGGTAAAAGGATTTTAAAAACATGAAATAAGTCCAAGAGAACTGTCTCTATGAAAAAATAAAAGTTGTAAACACAGGATGTACTAGTCAAAGTAAGATGACTTCCAGGTGGAAAAATAACTTAACTTTTAAGTCTCAGCTCAGTAAAAACTTTCAGGTGGTTTATGTTGTTATCTGATAAAACTGTGTTGGGATTGGGAGGGTTTGCTTCACAAAAATGACTCATTCCTTTTTTTATGACACCACCAACTTAAACTCATAAGTTCCAAGGAGTATCTGAAATAGGTAAAGAGCAAATGATCGTTCATGGGTGACTGTTATGGACTATAACTAGAACCTACACAAGTGTGTAACACTTCTGCCTACATTATATTCATTATAATTCACATGGTCAACTACAGTTAGATAGGAAATTCAGACCACCATTGTGCCCCAGAGGAAAAAGAAACAGTTTTGGTGAATGCACCACTATCTCCACTATACTTCTCCTTGGTGGAAGAATTCCATTTACTGTCATCTCCTATATAGAACACAAACATCCACTCAAAATAATGGCTCTACCCAAAAGGAAAACTTGCTACATTCAGTTGAAAACTTAGGAACTCCTAATGGTGCAAAGTAATTTTCAAGTTGTCTCATATTAGTTCTCATGGTCTGGTGACTAATGAGCTAAATGGGGAAATTTTCTCTCTGTCTAACATGGACCACACAATGGTGGGGCCTGGATAGTATAACTGCAACAAACATTCCTGCTTCAAAAGCAGAAGAATGGAAAACACGATGCTGTGTATAGTCCTCAGCAATTCGGAAATCCCATGAGGTAAAGCTTGTAAACCTGATTTTGTTCTTTGAAAAAAAATCATCTATTCACTATTCCTTCAATCCCTGATTTTTTTAGGCTGGACAAGGTAGTTCTTCCCTGTCCAAATCTTTCATAACCACTTAAAATTAATTTTGGAAATTATGAACTCTCCAGAGGAGAAAAAGCTTTGAGAACCCACTTTCTGCTCATAAGGCTGAAGTTCTAATAGTTGCTTAGGTATTACTCAAACAGTTCTATGCCTGGTTTATAATTTTTCTCGTTTCTAAATTTTTTCCAATTAGTATGATACGTAGCAAATATAACTAAAGTCTTTTCACAAACATGTCTCTCAAATCTAATATATTTAACTGTCTTTCTGACAACAGACCACTCCAGATTTAATGGTAGGTTTGCTGATGCATCAAGCTTAGCTAGGAAAATTGCTTTTTAAAATACAAAAATATTATTGAACTTAATCTATATTTAGTGATATTAAAATATTATTCTAAAATAGACTAATTTTGTTTAAATTTTTTCTCCTTACATTTGGGTTCAAATTGTATTTAACATTATATCAGAGAGTTAGAAATAGTCAACTTTCCAACTACTTAAGGGACCATTCAGCTGGATGTGGTGGTGCATGCCTGTAATCCTAGCACTTGGAAGGCTGAGGCAGGAGGATTGCTGCAAGTTGGAGCAGCCTGGGCTACAAAGTGAGTTAAAGGCTAGCCTGAACTGCATAGTGTAATCCAGTCTCAAAAGAGAAAGAGAGAGAGAGAGAGAGACCATTCTTCTGGGTTCTACTTCATCCATATCTTCCCAGTGGTTACCTTTATCTATGACAATCCCAAATTGCCAACATTCACTAAGAGCTTTGTTCCTTGAATTTATCTCCTCTAGATTGGTCACCTGAGAAGTCATGTGCTCTTCCACCCAGTGTGGCAGGTTACAGTTTTATCATATGTATAGTCAGTACATCACACAAATTGCATCTTTCCAATATCCAATATCATTGTTCTCCAACTTTGCACCTAAATGCTTAGCCACTGTCCTACATTTTATAGTTTTATTATAGGCAGAACCCAAGTCTGAAACAAAAAAGTTAAAGTGAATTAACTACCTTAAAAAAAGGAGACTCAAAATTCCAGAGATTTAACATATCATGCGTCAGTGAAATAGGGTTACAGCTTCAGCTTTCTTCACCATGTGTTTCTATAATAAGTATGGAATCATTCAGCAAGGGGAGACAGAGAACAAGAGAGAAACAAGAACACAGGGAAGCAGAGGCTTAGGTGGGGGCATTATGCGCTCTTAAAAGTTAAATATCTGTTGTTAATTGCCTCAAGCTGAGGATGGCATGTTATTTTTGTTTAAATTTAATCAACTGGAACTAATTTCACTGTTTCACCTAGTTGAGAAGACCTG
The DNA here is from genome assembly GCA_004027455.1 of Hydrochoerus hydrochaeris. Classification (NCBI taxonomy): domain Eukaryota; kingdom Metazoa; phylum Chordata; class Mammalia; order Rodentia; family Hydrochaeridae; genus Hydrochoerus; species Hydrochoerus hydrochaeris. The sequence goes on from PVLA01009143.1 coordinate 63,217, forward strand.
GAAAATAATAACTCAGTTGTGGACTTAGGTAGAGGAATGTACAGTGGTTGGTAATTTCTGGCTAGTATTTCCGCCTTGGGTAGAAAACAAACATCTGTAGTAGTAAATTCTTAAGAGTTTACAACCTAGACAGGAAGGGAAGAGAAGGAATTCCCTTGTAGTTGTAGTCCCCAAAAGAATGGAAATTGAGAAGATTTCAAATTCCAGAAAATTAGGTCACCATAATTGGACCAGATCCACAATAATATTTTAACTTGAAGCATGTAAGTCTTTAAGTACAATACCTTATTAATAACTTTCTATCCATTATGACATTACTCCCTAAATCATGACTGGTTCTAGTATATTAAGAATAATACATCAGGGTTAATCCACCAAGTTCAGATGGATGTAGAGATAGAATCAAAGCACCACCCTACAGACCATGAGAAAAAGAAAAATTAGAGACAATTATGGAAAAGAAAAGGTCCATGGAGGATGGAGCGGGCAAAAAATATTCTCCACTCTTTCTTTTTGATCATTTACTGAAGCTGAAAACCTCAAGGTAACTAAGGAATTGGATGTGACTCTAAGAATACAGCTTACACTTCAGATATAAGGCAAATATTAAGAAGACCTTTTCAACTGAGGGAAGTCAGCTCACTTCATCATTTCCCAATTGAATGTTCTCCTACAAATATTTTATTCAAAGTCTCTGAAGTTTTGACAAGAGTAGTCAAAAAGCATTAGTGAGTGCTGCATTTTAAAGGGTACTAACTTCTGGGGGGCATGTACTAATTATTAAATAATTTTTAATGATTAAAATCTACACATCTCTGAAAAGTGGATATTTTTCTCTTGCCTGACCAATAAGGGTTTTTGCTATCAACATTTTTTTCTACTAGTTACAAAAAGAATACATGCCAAAGATAATAATTTGCAGTAAATGGGTGTATTTCATTCAGTATTTAAAGAATGATATTGCATTCTCATATGCCATGACTTGCAATAACCAAGTAATCCATTGTGTATCAGGAAATAGTGATTTATTCTTCTGAAGCTTTAATGTGATTCACTTTGCCAGTAGCTTAAGTACCCATTAGTTAATCTTTGCTGCTGCTGACTTCAGTAGGTTTTTGGTAAAGCTCCATATAGCATTTATAGGTCACAAAAATGCCAACAATGTTCAGCATGGTCATTTTCCAAAATACTCGGCAGCAGAATATTTTCTTTTAACTCATTTGTATGTATATCCCTTTATTAATACTTCACCTAATGCCAAAATATACTGAAATTCTTGTCACTTTACATGCAGCATGACATTTACACAAATATTTACTGAATTTATCGTGAGCAATGCACACAGAATTTGTATCCTGGGGCTTGAAGGTAGATAAACCATAAATCTTGATTTAAATACCTGTAGAATGAAAAGCATTAGAAAAATTACAAAAGTAGGAATCTTTCTGAAAACTGAAACTATTCTTTCTTTACCATATTCAAAGGCTTCACAACTACTAATTAGTGTTAAAAAATGGATCTTCTAAAACTAATATAAAAACCTTTAGAGTTATTTTTTAAAAACATTTTTAAGCATGAAAGATTTCTGTATCTGAAAGATAAGTGGAATTTTTTTTTTATAAATCAGAAAAACTGTTTGAAATACCTAACAGACTCAAAACTGGGTGTTTCAATCTATTGCAAAAATGGTGCTTTCCAGAAATGAAGGGAACTGACAAAGTACCATTTAATTGTTCAGCAAATAAATATGTCACTGGAAATATAAAAGAGTTCAGTAAACAAAATTCAAAATGTTTACGTCCAAAACTAGTTTTTGGTTTGAAAAAATACTGTAAAGTATTTTTTGTTTCAGGGTTAATATTCATGGGATGCACCTAATGTAAGAATGCTCAAGTAGCCCCATTTTATTCAATATCTTAATCTCAGTGATTGCCTAGGGTACGCTGTCTCAGAGCACAGGGTCTGGAGTTAGGCCTTCTGAGTACATTGAAGCTTTCCCCTGACTCACAGCATTACTACGGGCAAATACTCTAACCCCTATATTACTGAAATTTCCTCATTAGGAAGGAGCAGGGAGAGCTTAGGACAATAATGACCTCATGGGGATTAAATCAGTAAATGTATGTGAAATAGTTTATAACAATGCTTTACTCATGATAGCCATTCATTAAAATTTAGCTACTGCTATTATCCTAAACTTATAAATATGATAATTTCAGAGATGTGAAGTGACTCCAAAAGTGGTACAAATTCTTAGAGGCCACTACTGTCCCTTATTTTCAGACCCCATCTCCTTAATAGTGCCCCCCAAAATTTTCCACACAAATTGAAATTAAAGCAATCTGTATTTCAGTAACATTGTTTATTTTGTTTTTAATCCTGTTCATATTCGACCTATTTATGACTGGCTATTACTTTTTTTTAAAGTTGCCACCCATTTATGACTGGCAACTTTACTTCTTATTTTTACCCCAAAATATTTGAAAATCTTTTTAAATTAAATACAATTAGGACTTGAGCAGGGGTCCAGAATGGATTTTCCCAAAATTTGACAGGGATCATCAGTTAGCTCAGAAATGGACTAAACCACCCAAGCCTTAGCTGCATGATCTGCTTTCTGTGGTCTGATCCTAATAATCAGATGACATGTTAGGGACTAACACTCTGAAATCCTCAGCTGTGCATTGCATGCAAATGAAACCTGGACAAGATATTAATAGACTGTTAGCCTTGAAAAATCAAACCCCACACTCTTTGACCACAGAAATGTCATACACCTAAATGACACAGCATAAAGTCAGGCAAAACTGACTGAGACCTGGCTCCTAGTCTTGACTTATCTCCAACCAGATTCCTGTCAAGTAAAATATTGGACTAAGTGATTCTGTGATCTTTAAAGATTTAAGGTTCTTAAACTATAGTGCTTTTTCTGGTTTTTCTTTGGAGAATGTTATATACTTAAGACTGTACATATTACTATTTTGTGCTTTCTCAATTATTTTAAGCATAATGGTTTTCTCTAAGAAACAAAAAGTGTATGACACTCCAAGCAAGAATTAGCTTGCAAATAATCATCTAATAAAACAAACTACTATGCAGAATACTCATTAGCTGAGGTTTTCACACAGGAATCTTTAAAACACCTATCTAAATAAAAGAGAAAATTTAATTTTGCTGATAAAATTAGATCAATTCATCACTTAGCTATGTGATGGATATATTTCATACCCATTACATTCTTGGGGGAATAGCAGCTAAACAATCTTAAAGAATTTTTTTCAAAACAAAAAGCTCTTTATTGCCTTACTAGATTTCCTTGAAAAAAGAAAAAAGAACAATAGTTTTAAGGTGTTCTAAATTTATTGTGTGTCTATACTACATGGGAGAATTATTTTCCATTTGCCAAAACAATTACGATGAAGTTATTAACCTTATGCTAGTTTAACAATTTTGTTTTGTTTTCAAAAATGACACACTGCAGAAATTGAATATTTCTTCTATGGGCAGTGCTCATTTGACAACTAAACAACTTTATTTAAGGCAACATAATCTGATGTTCCTGGAATGACCTATATTGCTAACTCTATGCACATTATTTTCTGCAATGGTACAATACTGATATGCTAAGTCCATTGAAACAACATTCAGTAGGAAATGAAAAACAAAGAGTTATACAATTATGTGTTTTGATAGTCAAAATGTTATGCAAAATGTACAGGTGTGTCCTGCTAGCATTCAAATGCTCAAAGCAAAACTAAGCAAAAGTAGAGTAATACATTCCTTCTGAATCACCTGGAGAGAAAGGAAAAAGATAGATTATGGGAAACAAAACAACCAACTGCCAAATTCTCGATAAATATATGTTATGACTGATTAATGGGTAGATGATTAAGCTTTAGGACAACTTGAAAACTACACAATATTAAACTATTCCAAATGAGTACCTGTAACATCAAAAAACTTTTAAATATTTATAACCTCTACACTGACAAAATTAAAGGTTTGTATTATTAAACCCAAGACCTATTTGAATGCTAATAATTTATAAAGCTGTTATAGTCAAGGAAACTAAGAATCATTTCTAGGAATTGCTCTCATGTCAAGAAACACAAGTTACACAAAGGATTAACATATTTTTATGATTTTAATGCATTTGTAAATTTCTTTAAAGGATACTAAAGTGATTATGGAATCAGTGAAGTACTGGAAATTGCTCAGCAGCTTTTTTAATGGGTGCAGAAAAACATACATAGAGAATTTCAAGAATTTTTTGTCATCCATTCCTACATCATGAGCTGACATGATGATTGCCAGCTAGGACCAATCCTCATTCCCTCAGTAGTGCTTTATCTCATGGCAGCTATGTGTATGTTTCCAACTGAAATAATTTATTAGTTGCTTGTAATAAATTTAATGTATTTCTAGAACAAAGTGTTTGACCTGAGAGGCCATAAACAGGAAAACAGGTTAGACTATTGACAGAATTTGTTAGAATATCATAGGAATGTAGATATTCCTACAAATGCAGGAAGAGAAAAGATAACAAGAATTAGCTACCCTATCTACACAGGGCAGATCAGATCTCAACTCCTTTGAAGAAGTCTCTACAATCTTTGGCATGGAAATTTCAGAAAATCAGATCTATTTACTTAAGAACAGAACTGAGATCTATGCATAACCAATGATTTTAAAATGGTATTTCACAAAGCCCATGATTGTAGGAAGAGGAACAGAAGCACAGGGCTATGGGCTGCCCTCACTGACAAGGCAGCTAGCTTTTACTCTATTGGTAGGAATTACTGAAAATATTCAATTTTTTGCCATCTTTCTTTCAAAATTTTGAAACATTAAACTACAAAATGTTTATATTCTCCTTCCTCAAAGATGTTCTGACATTTCGAGAAAAAAAAATATCTAACAACATAAATCAGAAGTTTTCTAAAAGCTTGCTTATAGAACATTTCCATAAAGAACTATTAAAGTCCTTTTTAATTAAATATCTGGTCTCAGGTTTGGTCTTAAATTTAAGCTGATCATGTCCATATTCATGATATAAAACTGCAGTTTAAAAATTGGTTTACTTAGCTACAAGAAAAGACTCATAAACAGTATATTTTCTCTTTCAGTTATCAGACTAGGTAAAAGAATCCATTGTCTAACATTTCAAACAGGCGAAATCAAGTTAAAAAAAGAAAAAAGAAAAAAAGCTCACATGCAGCAAGAAGAGTAAGTGTTCTAAAGGCAAAGGATAGTTAATCTTTGCAGCTACCAGGTCTCAAGAAGGTGAATGGTAGGAGATAACAAACCTTCAGGAGTTGGGAGTTGAGTGGTGGGTGCGATTCTCAGGGGATTGAAGAGCTAGAAAAGGACCTGGAAGATCTTTGGGGTTGGGGAGGAGGAGGTCTGCGGGAGGGCTACTAATGTGAAAAACTTACCTTCCCAAGCTATTATCCAATAAACCAATTCCACTTTCTCAGAGCACCTCTGGGCTAAGAAAATGCATTCTGATTTGCTATACTAGACTAGCTCTTAATTTTTCCTCACACATTAAAAAGAGTATGACATTTTTTCTTCCCTGAACTTTCATAAAGGGCAGCAAAATGCTTTTCAAACAATACAAAACAAAACAAAATCAGCAAAACAAAGAAACAGTCTTCATGGTTGGCCTTAGGTAAAAGAAGTAAGAAAGAAAAAGGGAAACAAGAAATGAGGAAAATTTAAATGAGGTGTATTTTAATAGTTTACACATACACCCACGCACTTTCCAAACTTTAGATCAAGTACACTGCTACCTGATCTCTAATGCCAAGAAACAAAACACAACACAACAAAACAAAATGGTAAAGAAACAAAAGAAAAGCCAGGATCTATTAGCATTCAAAACAAAAAGAAAAAAAAAACTCTCAGATGCTGCCTGATTTCTACTTGAAAGCAGATGTCAGATCACTGCAAAACTAGTTCTTAAAAATCTCACACTACAAAACTAGCATTTCAGTCCTAATTGAGCTTTCAAGACAACAGAATGTTTTCAAAATCTGGTTTTGATGTTATACACATATTTTCCTTGCATTTTTAACATGTCAAGATACAATGAAGTTAATGAGGTCAACAACATCAATGTCTGTGATCAAACAACAAACCTATTAGTGTTTAAACTAGAAAATGAATGTTCTAACTATATTTTCCGTGTATGCTTGACTACCAGAAATTGTCTGTCAGTGAACATATTTTTTTTCTGCCATTACATTTTATGCCAGCCACTAATGTATCTTTGAAGATTGCTAGCATGATTTAAACTTCATATAATTAACCCTGCACTAGTGGATGATACTTACCAATATAGATCTTGAATTTATTTTTAATAAATTATAGTTTAGTGTAAAAAGTGGAGTTTCAGCTTTGCTAGTACTTTACTGCATTGATCAGGTTATAGCTATAAATTGAATCAGATTCTCCACTTCATAAATCAGTTATTTGTCTATAATAAGCAAGAGCCTTGAGAATCATTCAGGTGATAATTCTTTTAAAGTATAACCTATTCAATGTTTAATTTTTTATATTAAATTATCACTGAAATCTTTCTTGCAAATGCCTTATGAATGTACTTTACACTCTTTCCTTGTGAATCTCATTTCTCCTTTCACTCATTTCTACTCTGTACAGAGTATCCATAGCATAAAAAAGACTCAAAAAAAGCACACTATTCCTTATTGATGATATTAAGGGACTACAGGACCAATGTTTATCATCCTCAGTCAAATACTGATTCCAGAATTTCTTTATATAAATGGAGTGGAGAAAGATGATTGTTGGAAAATATACAGTGGATGAATGGCTGAAGGGTTTATGTGAGGATTTTCTTTAAGCACTGATAAGTGCATCTTTGGGGAGGTTTGTGGCTACTGTGCCACCAAGAACCTGTGACAAGACTACCTAAACAATAGCTTTAAGGTACAGTGAAGTTAAGTGTATATGTTAGCAATAAACAAAGTAGGAAAATGCAACAAGAAATTGGGACAATACAATTAGAGCTGTCATTGATGCTTCACAGAAAAGTCTTAGATATAAATACAGAGTTCTCAAGTCACAATGATTGAATTTATGATTTTTCAAATTTATGATGGTGAAAAAATGATACAATCCAGTAGAAACCACACTTCAAATTTTGAGTTTCATGATTGTCTTGGTTACTTTTCACCCTCGTTGCTGAGTCAAAATGTCTGATGCCCAACATGAAAGAAGGAAAATTTTATTTCTTATAATTTTGGAGGTATCAGTCCATAGTCACCTGGCTCCAAGGCAGGTGGCAAGGCAGGGCAGCCATTCATGGTCAGTTGCAAACAGAAAGCATGAACAGGCAAGAGAGAGAGAGACCCACACCTTCTTCCCCCATTACATCGTGTGCTGCCTCCACCACTAGGTGGGTGTAGCACTCATACCACCAATCCAAGTGCTAGACAATGAACCAATCACAAATGCTAGATTTGGTCAAGTCCATAATTGCATGAGGCTTGGGGGCCACTGACATAATCCATGACAGTGATATTACCACGTTAAAATGTACAATCTGATCCTCTCTTTTCATGTGCAGGGTGTCAGAAGCTGCCATAGTTTACATTCAGTTGCTTGATTACAAGTGTGAACAACCAAAGCTCCTAGTGTAAGGACTGACTAAGCTACGATGTTAAATAGGTGACATGTATTAAACACATCTTCATTTTATGATGAGTTTACCTATATAAAACAAAAAAAAGCTAACATGGGCTAGGGACATACAGAAGGATTTTTTTAAAGGAAACTAACACCTAAGTAGTTGTAATTTATCCATACATTCCACACATTTTAACCAAAAATAAATTAGCTTATTTGTTGATACAAAAATTTCTCAAACCCCTACTATGTGGAAGATATTTTCCTGCTTGCTAGAGATAGAACAGTAAACAAAACAGAAATCCCTACCTCCAAGTAATTTAAATTCTGAACCAAAAGACACACACAAAAAAATTCACCACTGCAGGTGGGGTTTGATGCCTATCACTAAGGAAGAAAATAACTGGAATGGATCAGATGCATTTATGGAATAAATTGAAGAACTTTTCAGTAGTAAAAATGTTTTATTATAACAGATTTCTCAAAACAGCATTGATGGCTATAAAAAGGATGGCTATAAAATGATTCCTAAAACATACTACTACTAAAGTAAATTAAAAATAACTCTTACATAAAGCAACACTATATTATAGGGATTTACACATATTCCCCTCAAACATAACTAGTTTATGATGAGAAGAAGGGAGTAGAAAAGTCAAATCAAAAATAAAGAGGAAAACAAAAATGATAATAAAACTTTTACAAAAAATTGATAATAATATGCCAAGGACTTGGAAATATCACTTTAATTCTTTGAATTCAATATCCTAAAAACAAAAAGAAAGGGAAAAAATGTCATTTTTCTTTTACGTGATATCTTCACTTTAGTTACTTTGTAACAAATGTACCTTTCAAATACATAATAATATGACTATATATTTTCAGTTTTCCCTTTAAAAAACAGTATGAAGCTGGTCAAAAAAGTAAATTCAAAGCTTCAGCTGCATAGAGCAAGCAAAGAAGGATACAAAATAAGCCCACTTGTTTGGGTCAAGGCAATAATTATTTGAATAATTACGATTCATTTATTATACAGATACTTCTTTCTAGATTGATCTGAATAAATTTTTATTCTCTCATCTACAAAACTTTACAAACTTTACAAATAGATTAGAAAACTATTATCTAAATTGCTCAAAAAACATGTAGGTCTTTATTACCTCTATAATTCATGAAAATTCAAATGTGTAGATCATTCCACAATTGTATGAATTCTTCCAAATAAAGATAAATCAAAAAATAAAAATAGATAAAGATAATCTTCCTGTGTGCATTCTTGTGCACATATTTTTCGGTATATACTTATATTCTTATTGTGAACAGGAATAGAATTCAGAATTGTTTTCCATGTTGCATAGAAAAGCTAGGTGTACTCCATGCACTCAGTAGCAGTATCTGAAAGTTGGGTCATTTTGAATGCCTTTTCCTAGCCAGTAAATTTTTCCTAGGGTTCACAGACTCAATCACATGAACTTTAAAACTTTGTCCAATTTGAACAACTCCTAATAAAAGATAGGAAAGTTATTCTTTTCATGATTGTTTGGAAGTTTGATAACTTGTCACTTTCCTATAAATAGACATAAATGTTTATGAACTATTTAAATACTTTTCCACCCTATTCCATAGAACAACTAATTAAAGATGCAAAAGATTAATGTAGAAAAAGTGTGACTCTAGCACAAAAAATCTACTTCCTGTCATTTAATTTTTAGATTCAAAGGTCTTTGAATGATATCAAATAATGTGATCTCCCTGAGGGATCTCAGCGTATTAGTACGAAATAGGAAAAGGGAAACCAGAAGAAATGAAAACAAAAGATCTCAAGGAAATTCCAAGAAATTCTAAGCAGTTTTAGAAGCAACTTTCCAAACTTAAGAGTTCTAAAATTTTCTGGTCACAGAATCATTTCACATTCTTAAAATAATTAAAGATGCAAAAGCTTTTATTTGTGAAAGATATAGCTATTTAAATAATAGTTGAGAAGGTTTTAAAATACAAGTAGGCACAAGCACATTTCATTAGCTGTCTGAAATCATCACAGCTAGTGTGAGAATGACAGAGAAACAGACAAGTAATATCTTCAGTATTGTTAGAAAGAAAACTATGATCTTTTGGGCCCCTTGAAAGTTTTAGGGGCTACCAGTACTGCACAGGTCACACTCTAAACTCTTTCTGAACAACTGAATGAATGTTTTATTACAGAAAGCATATAGATTTGAAATGGGATTGTGCTGAACTTCATTTTTTCCTCTGCATGAAGGCCAAGTAGAGGCCAAAGGCAAAGTTTACTTGGAGGAATCCACAGTATTTAGCCTTCCATACAGACAGGGAGCTCATACTGCTGTTCACAGGTCAGTGTCTGCAAGGCAGCCATCCTTTTTGACCTTCTTCCTTAACTTTTTCCTTTGTAAAACCTTTCATTTGCCCTATTTTCATTATGCTGCTTTCATTTGTCCTGTTTTCTCTGAGATTCCCTGCCATCTAAAAATATATGATAGACTTAAAACAATGATGGATAGATGGGAATAATCTGTGTTTGCATTCTGGATTCAGAGGTCCTGCTGACCAATAGCAACCTGGGGGTCACCACAAGATACAGAACCAACAGCCTTCCCTAGACTTTGACTACACCAGATTTCCTTTACATCCTATTGGATGTACTGGCTCCTCAGACTCACAGTAAGTTCCAACTCATTCTGCACTACATGTCACAGGAAACAATAAAAGCAAATAAAGTTTTCCTTTTGTAAATGTGTTTCCCAATCCAGTATAGAGAAATGGGGTCTGTGCTAATGACCATAATATTCAACAGTCAATGAGGAGCTTCTTTCAGCTCTCACCCCCAGGGAGGAATGGAATGGAAGCTTTGAGGTGATACAGATGGCAGATGGAGGCAGGGGTGGTGGTACCACCTACCCCAGTGCCTGAGGTTTGATCTCAGGGCAGCACATCCTCAGCCAGAAGTCAGCTGTGAATCCATCAGGACCTGAGATTTTATTTGTTGAAAAAGAAAAAGAAAGAAAGAAAGAAAGAAAGAAAGAAAGAAAGAAAGAAAGAAAAGAAAAATTCAGAGAAAAGAAAAGGAAAAGAAAGCCCTACCACCAGGAACATCGCAGAAACCTTCCCCAGGCCTAAATTGCCCTGGACTGCTTCTGCTGGGCCCATCCTTCCACCAGGAACATCATGGAAGCCCACCCCAGGACTAAAATGGCACTGGATTGCTTCTTCTGGGCCCGTCCTTCCACTGGGAACAAAGTGGACGCCTGCCCCAGGCCTAAAACTGCCCCAGACTGCTTCTGCTGGGCCCGCCCTTCCAACAGGAATGTCAGAAACTTGGACTATAGTGGGTTACTGTGCTGGCTGGATGAGAGACTCAGGAAACCCTCACCCATACAGAAGACCTCAGCAGGCTTCAGTCAGTGTGGTGTTGCACATTGTATCTCCATGTAAAAAGTAACTAAGACAGCCTGGGGCCCTGCCCTCCTGCTCTGGCAGAATCCCAGCACATGGAAAACACTTGGAATTTCGCTCCCAGGTGGCGAACCTTGGACTACAGCAGATTAACTCTGTCAGTGTGATGAGTATGGGCCTAAAATAAAGGTGCACAGGGGGTAAATAGGGCCAGAATAAAGCCCCCTCCAACTAAATGTAAGACCTTGGTGAGTCTGAAAACAGTGTGGGTGACCCCCTCCGACACACAGGAAATACCAGGCAGGTGAAAATGGCAAAACAAAAAACAAAACACAGTCTCAAACATCCAGTCCACCAGGAGAAAGTACAGGAGACATTGAAAAAGAGGACCCCAAAAGTAACACACCAGAAATCTCTGAAAAGATAGTGAGTGAAATAAAAAAACAACTCCATGAGGCTATAGAGGAAATCAAATTAGAAGTACTCTCCCAGGTAAAGACAGAAATAACAACCTTAGTAAAGGAGTTGCTGAGTGCAGCTAAAGAAGAAATAGAGAAAAAAGTACAGGAACATGGGACACTGATTGACACCTTGAATGAACAATATAGAAAACATGCAGAATTCATGAAACAAACACAAAGAGACATCCAAGAAACAAAAAAATTCTATTCAAGGCATGTAAAACCATTTAAATAAAGCTGAAGATAGGATGTCGGACCTTGAGGACAGGATCACAGTTAGTGATGATGAAAGGATAGAACTTTTAAAAATAACAAAGCAGCAGAAAGTGACAATCCAACAGCTTCAAGATGATGCCAACAGAAAAAATATGTAAGATTAATAGGCATCAGTGAAGAGGCAAGACACATAGCAAATGACATAGCAAAATATTCACAGAAGTAATAGAAGAAAATTTCCCAAACATGGGGGATAAATCTGATATGCAGATAAGTGAGGCATATAGAACACCAAACAGTCACAATCAACAGAAATCCACACCCAGACACATAATAATTAAGATCTCAGACATACAGCATAAAAACAGAATACTAAAAGCTGTTAGAGAAAAGACACAACTCATCTATCAAGAAAAGCCCATTAGATACCCAGCAGACTTTTTAGCACAAACTCTCAAGTCAAGAAGACCGTGGACTGAGATATTTCAAACCTTAAAAGAAAACAACTTTCAACCCAGAATGATGTACCCACCAAAACTCTCATTCAAATTTAACGGAGAAACAAGATACTTCCATGACAAAGAATAACTGAGGAAATTCACATCCACCAAACCAACCCTAGAAAGAGTACTGAAAGACATACTAGAGAGAGATAAAAAAAAAACCACAATGCCCAGAACAACAACAGAAAGAAACCACCAGGTAGGACAAGCAATTAAACAAGGGGGTGGGGAGCAGAAAGCAAACAACTGGAACATAGCATGGCAAAGTCGAGCCAGTATATATCAGTGATATCCATAAATATAAATGGCCTCAATTCACCTATAAAAAGAAATAGATTGACAGAATGGATCAAGAAAAAGAATCCTACAATATGCTGTATACAAGAAACACATCTGACCCAAAAGGAAACTCATAAATTAAAAGTCAAGGATGGAAAACAGTATTCCATGCAACAGGAACCCAGAAAAAAGCAGAGGTAACTATTTTATTTGCAGACAATGTGAACGTCAAACCTAAAATGATTAAAGGAGATAAAAAAGCTCACTGCATACTCATTAGTTGAAAAATTCAAGAGGAACAACTAACAATTATAAATATATATGTACCAAATACAGGAGCACCCAACTATATAAGACAGATACTAATGGATAAGAAAAACCAAATACACAAGAACACAATCATAACAGGATATCTTAACAGCCCACTGTCACAAAGACATAGTTCACTAGACAAAAAGTGAGCAAAGAAATAACAGAACGGTATCATACCTATGAGCAATTGGACTTAGTAGATGTTTTTACAGAATGTTTCACCCAACCACATCAGAATATATATTCTTCTCAGCTGTGCATGGGACATTCTCCAAAATAGACCATGTATTATCCCATAAAACATTCATAAGTAAATGCAAAGGTATTGAAATCATCCCATGCATAATATCTGACAATAGCACACTGAGGTTGGAAATTAATGGCAATAGAAATTGCAAACCCTGCATAAGTACATGGAAATTAAATAACAAACTTTTGAATAACTGGTGGGCTACAAATGAAATAAAAGAAGAAATAAAGCAATACCTACAATTCAATAAAAATACAGAAACAACATACTGTAATCTGTGGGATGCAATGAAAGCGGTCTTAAGAGGGAAATATATAGCAATAAAATGTCATATCAAGAAAACAGAATGAGCACAAATAAACAACTTAATGCTCCATCTCAAGCTTCTAGAAAAAGAGGAGCAAGCTAAACCCAAAGCTTATAGAAGAGAGAAAATTGTAAAACTAAAGCAGAAATCAATGCATTTGAAACTAAAAAAAACTAATACAAAGAATAAATGAATCCAAAAGCTGGTTTTTTTTTTTTGGGAGAATAAACAAAATTGACAAACCCCTAGCTAATCTTATCAAGAGAAAGAAAAAACTCAAATTCATGCAATAAGAACTGAAAAGAGGGAAATTATGACAGATCCCATAGAAATTCAAAAGATCATGAATACCTACTTTGAAAATCTCTACTCACATAGAGTGGAAAACACAGAAGAAATGGACAGATTTCTAGAAACTTATGAACTACCAAAGCTCAACCAAGAAGATATAGCAATTTTGAACAACCAAATAACAGATATTGAAGTTGAAAACATAATTTAAAAATTACCAACAAAGAAAAGCCCAGGTCCTGATGGATTCACAGCTAAATTCTACAAGAAATTTAGAGAAGATCTGAGGCCAATACTTCTTAAACTCTTCAATGAAATTAAGAAGAAAGCAATTCTCCCTAAATCATACTTGGAGGCAAGTATTACTCTGATACCTAAACTAGAGAAAGACCCAACCAAAAAGGAGAAATATAGTCCAACCTCACTAATGAACATTGATGCAAGGATTCTCAATAAAATACTTGCAAATAAAATACAGAAAATCATCAAGAAGATTATACATCATGACCAAGTGGGGTTCATTCCAGGAATGCAGGGATAGTTTAACATATGCAAATCAATAAACGTAATACACCACATCAACAGAGCCAAAAACAGAAACCACATGGTCATCTCAATAGATGCATAAAAAGCTTTTGATGAAGTCCAACATATGTTCATGATAAAAACCCTTCAGAAACTCGGAATACACGGCATCTACCTCAACCTTATAAAGGCCATCTATGAGAAACCAACAACCAACATTATACTAAATGGACAAAAACTGAAAGCTTTCACTTTAAAATCAGGAACAAGACAAGGATGTCCACTCTCACCACTCCTTTTCAACATAGTTCTGGAAACACTAGCCAGGGCAATCAGACAAGAGAGAGAAATAAAAGGAACAAAGATAGGAAAGGAAGAAGTTAAATTATCACTATTTGCAGATGACATGATACTCTATATAGAAGACCCAAAAAACTCCATTAAAAGACTACTAGAGGTAATAAACCAGTTCAGCAGTGTAGCTGGATACAAAGTCAACACTCAAAAATCAATAGCATTCTTGTACACAAAAGACTCACTGAGAGAAAAATTATGGAAATATTGCCCTTTACAATAACATGTAAAAAATGAAATACTTAGTAATCAACCTAACTAAAAATGTAAAAGACCTATATGCTGAAAATTATACTATGCTTAAAAAGGAGATTGAAGAGGATATTAAAAAAATGGAAGGATATTCCTTAATGGCCATACTCCCAAAACTGTTATACAGATTTAATGTAATCCCAATCCAAATACCATTGACATACCTCACAGATCTAGAGAAAACACTCCTAAAATTCATTTGGAAACAGAAGAAACCTTGAGTAGCAAAGGCAATTCAGGGCAACAAAGGCAAGGCTGGAGGCATCTCAATTCCTGACTTGAATCTATATTACAAAGCCACAGTGATAAAATCAGTATGGTACTGGCCATGAAATAGACCTGAGGATCAATGGAACAGATTAGAAGATGCAAGCACAACTACAAAGACACGCAGCCACCTGATATTTGACAAAGGGGCTAAACATGTTCACTGAAAGGATAGCCTCTTTAATAAATGGTGTTTGAAAAATTGGCTCTCCACATGCTGAAGACTGAAACCAGATCCATGCCTATCACCATGCACAAAACTAAAGTCTAAATGGATCAAATACCTAAATATTAAAACAGAAACACTAAATCTACTGGAAGACAAGGTAGGTAGAAGTCTTGGAGACATATGGGTAGGCAGAGAATTCATGAACAAAATGAAAACTGCATGCAAAACACTTCAGAGAATCAACAACTGGGATCTCATATTATTGAAAAGTTTCTGCACTTCAAAAGAAATCACCAACAGAGTGAAAAAAAAAGCTACAGAATGGGAAAGGATTTTATCCAGCAACCCCTCAGACAAGGAACTTATATCCAGAACATATAAAGAATTGAAAAACGTCAAGCCCGCCAAATTTAAAGACCCTCCCCAAAAATGGGCATCTGAGATGAACACGCAGTTCTCAGATGAAGATATACAAATGGCAAATAAATGCATGAAGAAATGTTCACCATCGCTGGTCATTCGAGAAATGCAAATCAAGACAACATTGAGATTTCACCTCACTCCGGAAAGAATACCTGCAATCGAGAAATCAACCAATTAAAATTGTTGGCGATGC
>PVLA01009144.1:0-79213 GCA_004027455.1 Hydrochoerus hydrochaeris
AAAATTTTATTTAAAGAGAAAAAAAGCAAAACAGAAAAAGGGGTAGAAACAATACAGAATTTCAGAAAAAATTAAACAGTAAGAAATCACTAGTTGATAAATTACATATTGTCTTCTTAGATAGAGTCAATCAAGTTACAAAATTAAAGCATACAAAATAGACATTCAAACAGAGAGGCTGCAAACTGTTCTGTTCAATGATCCAATAAAAACTTAGCAACATGGTTATCAATCCTACACACTTATACATAAATGCAGTTATATCCTTTAGAACACCTTCTTTTCCTCCTTTGCTTTTTAAATCCCTTATCTGTTTAGTTATATCCTGTTTCAGGTTGCTCAGTACCTTACTGACCTGTTTTGTTGTTGTTATTTACTTTTTAATCACCTTAGATTATTCCGTTGCTTTGTTTTTGAGTTTCTCCTCATCCGTACCCTATGGATCAGCTTTGGTGGAGTTGGGAGTTTTTTGGAGGTATTTTGTTACTTTGTTATCTACTTTTTTTTTTTTTTGAGATAGCAAAATACAGCAGAACAAGGCAGAACAATCCCATGCAGGGCAGTGCAGTGAAATTGGCACAGAACCTCACAGCATGTCACCAGGACAGCAACAATAGGCACATTAATACATCCTGTTCTCTTCACATTAGCTGTTCTTTCAGTCAGGTAGAGCGAAGTGGAAAGAAATATGGAACTTATAAAAACAGAATATTGAATAGAGCAGTATCATTAATCAGAACTGAACAAAACAGTGATAAAAATATTTGCCTTCAAAGAGATGGTAGAAGGAAATCCCCCTTACTTGCCACACTGCATACTTTCATCCTCCCAAGAGATACTCAGACCTCCGGCTCCCACTTGCTAACGGGGGGCGGGAGGATTGATATCTGATTCTTTGGCCGCGCACCGCCAGGCCCCAACTGCTTAACAGGGCAGGGAGCTGGTTGCCGGTTCTCCCAGCACCCCAAGTTCCAATATGATGCAGAGCTCAGGAAAAGTGGGTAGTTCTTGCTCTGGCACGTGGCAACGGCTTGTGAGACCCCCAGCTGCTTACCAGAGTGGCTAGCTGAATATCTGCTTTCCCAGCACCCCAAGTTCCAACATGATGCAGAGCTCAGGAAACGCTGATAGTTCTCCTGGACACAATCATTAAAATATTGTCCATATTCATTAAAATAGCCATATAGCACAAGGAAAAACAAAGTTAGACCTAGCTTTTTAGTTGCTCAACTTTTATTTCTTGCATGTGTACTAAATGGTAGGCAATGGGTTAATTTATACCTACTTAAAAAATGTTTTAGTAATCATTTTTGCTCAAAAAATTTAGCCTTGTCAACTTGACGCTCTCCTATGGGAGGCTTTGGTATCCCTTTTGACATATTCCAATCATGAGAGTTTTGATGTGGTATTTTTTTATTACAAGATGGCAGTGTTTCAGTAATGTTACAGACCCATCTTGTGAACCCCCTGTGCTAGTCCTAAAAGCAAGCATTTATTCAAGAATATCTGGTTTCACCTACTGAAACTAACCAACGTCTGAATACAAGGCATACTTGCTCTTCCTGATGTGTGTCCTTTCTGGATTCTTTCTACTGACAGCACAATGTGCACATGTTTTCACTAACATGTGAACATGTACATATTTATATGCATCATCTGAGTATAATCACCTATGTTCCCATTGAGCTAAATATTAATCCAACCTAATATCACCAATTATAATCCACCACCACATAGATCATTCTAGGTTCCTTCCCTGTTTATGCTGTCTTTATAATGTTTCTCTATTTACTTACTTTTTATTTGTGCATTTTTCCAGTACATGATATTTATATATCTTGAGTGGAGTTGGTACATATACACAACACGTTTTAATGATGTTTACACCCTTTCCCTCCCTCCCTTCTCTTGTCCTTCCATCTCTTGATCTCCTTCCCATTTGAGAAAGATCTCCTTACTCTATATTATCTATCTTTTATTTTTCTGTTTATTTATAATGAGTTATAGAAGAGAAACCATGTGATATTTAAGCGTATCTGGTTTATTTCCTTAGCACCATGTTCTTAAGGTGCCTCCCATGTACTATTCTTTTCAATATGTTAAATTGTATATTATGAGCCTAAATGTTGCTTTCTTTTTCAATGTATTAAGCAAACTAGAGAAGGAAGTATGTACTTCTAGTGTTGGACAGAGTATTCTGTAAATGTCAAACAGATTAAGTTGATTGCTAGATATACTTGATGCTCGGTTATAAGTGAATTTAATGTATCATCTTTAAATACTGACCATTTATGATTATGCAGTGAAGCACTTTGTCCTAGACAGCTCTCCTTTTTTCAAAAATCTGCTATGTCTCATATAACTTGTCATCACTTTTATTTATCACATTAGTATGTAATAATGTTTCCATAATTTTACTAACATTTCTTTACACATGTATCACTGTATCAAACAAAAATTTAAAAAAACACTTTTTCCTGTATATATTTTTCCAACTTTCTGATTCTTCATTCAGAATTAAGTTCAAGACCTATCTCATTTCTTTATGCCTGAACTTCATTTAAAATTTCTTGTAAGATAAGTGTATTGATCATTTATCTCAGATTTTGTCTCTGTAATAAAATCATTTGTCCTTCATTTTTTCGGGAAAACATTGCTACATAGAGAACTCTAGGTTGCCAAACTTTTTTGTAACTGGATTAAATATTGAAAGTTATAGCACTTCTTCTTTTATGGTTTTTGGTAAAATCTTAATTGCAATTCTTATTCTTATTTCTCTACAGGTAAAGTATTTTTTCTCTCTTTTGCACTGACTTTTTCAACATTTTCTCTAAGCTTTTATAATCTTTAGTTAGAAAATGCCACTGTGTGTGTTCAAGAGTGTGTGTGCGCGCGCGCACGCGTGTGTGTGTGTGTGTGTGTCGGTAGCTCAGCCTCCTCTACCTGTATGTGATGTCTGTCATTAATTTTGAAAAGTTTTTGTCAATTAGTGTTTGAAAAATATATTTTGCTTCATTATCCTTTTGTTATGTTACAAATATATGTTATATATACATGTTACAAATGTGTTCTTATATGTTACAAATTTTGAAATTATCCTACAGCTCTTGGATGTTGGCTTTATTTTATTGTACTAAATTTCCCTTTTGACCTTATTTTATGAAGTTTTAGTGAATATATCTCAGACTCCTTGTTTCTTTTCTCAGTTGTTTCTAATCTACTAATAATCCCATCAGTCATTTTTTTTCTTGATAACATCTTATGGATTTGTTTCTTAGACTTTGAATATTTCTACTTACATCAAGCATCTGTTCTTACATGTTGCATATTTTCCCATTAGAAATTCAAACAGATTAGTCATTTTTTTTAAATTCCCTACTTAATAATTTCAAAATCATTGTCATTTCTGAGATAAAGTATGATTGCTTTGTCTCTTCAGACTAAGTAAATTTGGTTTATTTTGCCTTTCAACGTGGTTCATAATATCTTTGTTGTTTTTGAAAGCCAGAAATTTTGTCACAATCATAAGAAGTGAAGTAAATATATATTCAGTATGAGCATATGTAATAATAGCAAGACTAAGAACGGGGCTATGATCAATGCTTTTTGGAGTTATAAGAGCCAGATGTTTCAAATTCTGCTGCAATTGTTTTTCTCAACCCTCTTGACTTTGATCTTCCTTCAGTACTTCTCAGTCGATGTCTAGAGCACCCTCAGCAGCAATGAACTGTTTGCAGTGGAGGCCCGTTGGCATGCTGGCAAGGTATCGGGAGGGACAGTGATCTGTAATCTTAAAATAAATCTTAGTCTTTTATTGGGCCCGTTTCTCTAGGCTGTAAAATTTACAAGTGTCTGGTGAGTGGGATAGCTTTTTTATTTTTCCCTTTAATCCCATCCTTGGTTGCAGCATTCCCAATTCACTTCTTTGAAGTGCTATCCTCTGTTGACCATGCTTAATTCTTTCCCCTTGGGAGAAAAAATGAAATTTAGAGGCCACTAACATGGGAGGAATTATGTGTCTGCTACAGTGAATCACAAGGAAAGGCTTTTTCCTTGGAAAGCAGATCTTTTTTTATGGAGAAATGTTGACTAATCATTAGTTTTTTCCCTTTACCCTGGCAAAACCAGGAAGATTTGTATCTGAGACCTTCACTTTGAGAGGGGAGGTGCCTGGGCAGAAGCCCTTCAGAGGGGGCTGCTCTGTGGTGAAGGAGGTTCATTGAGAATTTTTTCCAATTTGTTTGAATCTGATAATCCTGAACACATTAAAAGTAAAAATTGCCCTTGAAGCAGATTTATTATAACACATAGATATCAAGGGTTTAAAAATCAAACACCCAGGACTTAATAATAAGCCAGTCTTTCAAGGCTTAGAAAGCTGAGGCTGACAATCTTGGCTGTTCCTGCTTCCTTGGCATCCCAGATGAAGCACGGCAAAAGACAGATCGTTTCAGGCTTTGTAGCTGAAAGTCATAGGCCTCAGAAGGATTAGCCATTGACAGACATCAAATTTGGGGAACAGGACTAATATAGAGGTTGAGATATTACAACCATCTTCTTCCGGGTACACTCTACAGCTTTCTTCAGATCCATAAGCAAGCATAGGGAAAACCTGGACCATCCAAGGCCCCCAAGTAACAGTTCTGTGCATGCCCTGCAAAGTGTGTGATATCTAGAGATTTTTAATTCTCATGGCATTCACCATTCAGCCTCAAAGTGAATTGCCATTTTAATGTTTTTTTCAGTTATAGTGTGATGGGATCAACTTCACAAAATGGTGTGACTCAGAACATAGCTCTTTCTCCAGATTTCAGCTTGGTGGTTTGCCTTTCAGCATTAGTTCTGAAGCGTACAGGAAGATTCAGTTTGTATATCTTTTAGTTATTTTAAAAATGGGAATGGTGACATCCAATTTTTTACATGTTGGAACTTAACATGGGCTCTTCGCACATTCCTCTTCTTCACCAGTGGATTTGTCTGTCTCCTTGACAGGTGTCTCACTGTACATAAAGATATTTTATGAGTTATTCATCTGCAAATGTCATTAGATTTTTATATATTTTTCC
This sequence comes from Hydrochoerus hydrochaeris, assembly GCA_004027455.1. Classification (NCBI taxonomy): domain Eukaryota; kingdom Metazoa; phylum Chordata; class Mammalia; order Rodentia; family Hydrochaeridae; genus Hydrochoerus; species Hydrochoerus hydrochaeris. The sequence continues at coordinate 5,067 of PVLA01009144.1, forward strand.
TAAACTTTCAGTTTTTAAAATGAGAAACATTTTTTAAACTTGTGAAAACAATCAAAATTTTAGTTGTCCTATGTTTGTGGTTAGAACCATATCCAAGAACACATTAAATCTTATTATAAATATTTTGTTGTATGGTTTCTTCTAAGAGTCTTATCATTTTATTCTTAACTTAAATCTCTGACTGATAGCAACTTTGCTTTCATATGTTGTAAAGTATTGAATAGGCTTCTTTTTTTAATGTTATTACCGTTTTTGGTACACTGGGTTCTTTTCTCTAGATCCAAATTTTCATTTCCTACCATCATCTTTCTTCCTGATACACATTACTAAATAATTCATTTAGTGCAAGCTTGTTGGGAAGGAATTCTCTCAGTTTTTATGGATCTGTAGAAGTCTTTATTCAACTCTCATTTTGAAATACATCTTTGATATAGAATTTTTAAAGCCTTTTCTTCTTCCTTTTAGTCCTGTGAGGAAAAAGGAATGCTTTTCCACTGTTGGCAGGAGTACAGACTGGTACAATCAGTGTGGAGATTTCTCAAAAAACTAGGGTTAGGAGCCTCATTCAATCCAGTTATTTCTCTTCTGAGTATTTTCCCAGATTAACTGAAAACATCGCACCATAGTGATATACGTGCACCCATGTTTATAGCTGCATAATTTGTAATAGCTAAATCTTGTAAACAATCCAAATATCCTTCAGCCATAGAATGAATAAAAAGATGTGGTATTTTTACATAATGGAGTATTATTCAGCTATAAAGAAGGATAAACTTGAAGCTTTTATAGGTAAATGGATGCAACTAGAGACTACACTCATAATTGAAATAAATCAGACTCACATGTGTAAACATCATATTGTCTCCCTAGTGTAAGAAACTGAAAAGGTTAAATAAGATTCAAAATCTACAATAGCTATTGTTAAAGTAAAAGTGGAAGAAACTGCTCAAAAGGAAAGAATAACTGGGATTTGGAAAGAAGAAAAGAAAGAAGGGAAAAATTATATATATTTATGATGGATAACTATACTAATAATCAGTTTGTTCATCAAAAACATGGTTTATGCTTTCATTGTGTGATCATTTTATCCATGCGTAAATGTTGTAATCTGAGCAACTACTTTGAAGGTAGCAATATGCAGTATATTAACTGTTATTAATCTCCTATTATTTTGTTTTGAAATTCTGTAGCACTGTTCTTATTCCTTTTTCATTTTACAATAAAAAGCGATTCTGTCTTATTGTTTGGTTATTTTCAACGAGCAAGCTAATATCAATATTATCTTTTTATTTCATTTTTGTCTAATGTCTCTTTATCCTCTGCCTGCTTTTGAGTCTTTATCACGGATTCTGAGTGATTTGTGATATGAGTCATTGCTATGTTTTGCTGATTTCTTGTGATTGAGGCTCCCTGAACATATTGGGTCTGTTAAAGTAATTTCGTACAGAAAAATGTTAAGTCATTATTCCTTCACAGTTTTTGTTACAGGTATACTAGCATTTAAATTACTCCATAATTCACTGCTTTTAAAAATTCCTCAAAAGCCTCATGAGCCGATAGTGCGGCTTTGGAAAGGTGACTGAATCGTGGGCGCTGCAGCTGAAAGTGCTTTAGTCGGCAGGGCCTGCTTAGAGGACAGTCATTGAAGCATGACCTGGTGAGGCACAATTCTTTCCCTGGCTTTCTACCCCTCTCTCTCTCTCTCTCTCTACTTCTTGGCCACCATCAGAAAAATAATTTTCCTCCACCGTAACCTTCCACCATGTCTTCTGCCTGGGAGCCAGCGAAGCATAGACTGAGAACATGTTCAAAAAACATCTGTTCCTTTGAATGAAAGTTGCTGATTATCTTGTCCCAAGGGTAGACAGTGACTAAGACAGTGTTACTATGTCATTAGATTTGCTAATCTTTGCTTCTTAGGATATTTAAATTATTCTTATTTAGTTGAGTGTGTATTTTTTTACCAGATAAATAAGTTTCATCATAAAATTGTATTTATTTGTTTATATAATTCTATGTTAGCAGCAAACACTTGGATCTTATGGAATAAAAGTTTAATGTCCTTTCTCCGACATCTGCATTATCCTTGCATTAGTCTCTTTTTTGTCACTGAGATAAAACATTCAATTTAAACTGGAGGAGGTTTGCTGTGGTTCACAGTTTCAAAGAATTCGTTCCAAGGGACGGTTGACTACAAGCTAGAAAGAGCATAGCAGTATGCTCTGGCAGGAAAAGGCTGTTGAGTCCATGCCAGCCAGAAAACACAGGAAACACCAAGGCAAGAGCTAAGCCTTTGCATGAATTCCCCCGGGGACCCACCTCCTCCCGCCAGGCTCCACCCTGAAAAGCACAGCAGCTGAGGGTTTATCCACCGGTCACTTCACTGAGGAGTGCAGCGCCCTCAGGATCCGGTCCCATTCCCCAAAGCATCCCCTCTGAACAGGACATTACCGGGGACATTACAGATCCTAGAGTAGTTTAGCTGGATGATTATTTTTCCCTTTTTGTGGATCATATTTACTATCTTCTTCACATACTTGATAATTTTGGATTAGATGGTATGTACTGTGATTTTATTGTTTGGGTTCAAATATTTCTATATTCCCATAAATATTTGTCAGTTTTCCCTAATGTACTTTAGTAATTTTAGATACTTTACTTTTTATGACTTGTTTTTCATTTTATTAGAATTAAAGTAGTGTTTATTCTGTGATTAAATATTCCTAGAACTGAGGCAAGACCTTTTGGAGTATTCCACACATAGCCCCATGGATTTTGAGATACACCGTCTTCTTTAAGGGGACATGCAATATTCCCACCCCTTTATGGTTGCTGGCCTTGAATTTTAGCAGTGCATCAAACAGAACAAATCCTAGTCTCCACTGGCATAAGAGTCTGTCTCTGCAGCACCGTGTTCCCTCTGGTGCCGTTTCCTGCCTTTCATTTGCTCTTTTACTTGCTTGCTGCTGAGAACTCTGAACTATTCAGAAGTGTACATTATCACTGTGTATTATTTCTGGAAATCTTCAAACATTACCTCCTCAAATCTTTCTTCTATGGAACATCTTCCATTCTTTTCCTGTGGTTCCAATTACATTTATTACATTGATTTATGCAATTTTATATCATCAAGGTAATTATGATGAATGTGATGATTAGTCCACTCTTTTTTTTCTCATAAGGTTTCAGTTTGGGTAACATTTACACAACAGTATTTAATTCATTCATTGTTTTCTCAACTATATTTTCAATGCTGGTAATATGGCAAAGAGATTCCTTATACACATCTTTTACTGATTTTATTTTTACCACTAAATTTAGCATGTTAATTATAGCTAATAAACTTTCTGTGTGATAGTTATGACATTTGAACCATAAATATTATAGATTTAAAGTGATATTATAACTAAAGAAAATTCATGTGAATTCTTTAATGTATTTCAAGCTATTCAGGCTCTAAAATAGCACTGTTGAGTAGGAATTCTGAACCAATGCTAGCGTCTAGTTTAGCTGCTACTAACCACTGTGAATAGCACATGAAATCACTAGTATAACTGAGGAATTGAATTTTAAACTTCACTTAATTTAGTTAAAGTATCCTCATAGAACTGGTTAAGCAGCTACATAGAACTGGTTGCTACCATATTAGACAACGTATTTCTAAAATTTATCATATATGTCACATACAGGTGCCAACTCACTACAGTTAGTGTAATCATTCTATAATACAAACATGTACCAGTGTGGGGAAAAACACAAAAACAATAAACTAAAAAAAAAAAAATAATAGTGCTGTTAATGTGAAATAAGAAAATACAAATTCAACATAATTTACTCCACTAAACATTGGGATAATATGTGTAAAAGGAAAATGCTATCATGCTATTTAGAAAGACAAGTAAAGGGCCAATGTACATTTGTATGAAACCAAGACCTTTGTAAGACCAGCCAAACTTGTCATATCTATTAAAACTTTCATGGTTATTTTTAATCTTTCTCTTAATCATTAAGAATGAGAGTTTAAAAAGTTAAATTAAGCACTGTATATTATGCTTAATTATCTCTGGATAAAGGCTCTGGGAGATTATGGAGCTATTCATCCACAAGACAAAAAGATAAAATTCTTCGTCATCGGCTCATTTTTATATATTTACAAACAATGTTATGGTGTAGGACAAAGACATAAAAATTATGAATTATAAATGAATAATTTCACTTATTTTGAACCTGTCTTGATCATCAGTTCTTTCAATGTCATTCTCCTCTTTGGGGAGAGGCAATGATTTACCTTGTGCAATCACTGAGAACAAAGGGAGCTCTACATATTTCGATGATCTTTTTAAATCTGCTCAAAAGAACCCCCAGGATTCTGACATTACAACTCCATATGATTATTGAAGACTTTGATTGTTTATTTTTATTTGTGTTTCTTATGGGTAAAATATTGCATATGTATTTTATATATTACATGTGCAATATAAATTTAATTTAAAATCTCACATTCATATGGCATTACCTCTAAAACAGCTGACCAAATCTCATTTAAGTAGCTTCTCTTATTAATCATTTACAGCCATAAAATATAGACTATGTGACAGTGAGATATAATTTAGATGTCCATGAACTGAATCATTTATCAATTTGCAGATTTGCCCTGTTCACCCCCTACTGTTTCCCTGCATTATTTCAGCTAGATGAGGTGGTGTACAAACTACTGGTAATTGAGCGAGCTGATAATAGATGTGTACCATTTTAACATGGCAGCAGGGAGCCCTTGTCTTGCCTTTTCAGTTCACAGCATCATTGCACAATGTAACACCAATTAACACTTAACTGACAGAGTTTCATTTCCTAGGTAAAACCTGGGAATATTTCTTTGATGCCTCTGTACCAGAGCCTGTGTAGTTATGATATTTAATCAGCTGAAAACCCAGGGCATGCACTTGTGGTTGTGTTATTAGTCATAATTGAATGTAGCAGTGTTGCTGTGGCGAACCTTACTGGCATCGTTTGTAAGCGGCTTAATGGTTCCTGGTGCTGTTGCTCGCTCCGCACTCACCAGGGTAATGTGCTATAATGTGAAAAAAGGATTTTAAAAGACTCATTTCTGACAAGTCAATGTGGGGGAGGAAAAATAACAGTGAAAGTTGGATAGAATAATTAATTTTCAAATATAAACCTGATCCTTCTGCAATCCTGGTCAATTTTAAAACTCACAACCATGATATTATGGATCAAAGGAGGTAAATAACAGTAAACTAAGTGCCCATTTTGAAATTTAAGGAGTTCTTAGTATCTCAGTTAAGCACACACATATACACACATGGGAATGAGGAAAGCAAGGTTTCACAAATCACATTCTGGATGTCTATCCTTCTCCATTCCTGTATGAGATTTATTGACTATCTCCACAATTGTGTCACAAGACTGATGCCAGTATGGAAGCTGACATTTCTATGGTGACATTTTATGCAATGACAATAGTATGACAAATAATAGTGTTATGGTTAATACATTGTGTCAATTTGAGAAGTTCAGAAGTTTAAGTGACTCAGCAGGGAGCCACCTTCAAATGATGGACACGGAAATATGGGAATTAATGTTTACCCTGCTGAAGTTTTGACTTCATTTTCTCCCAATATAAAGGAGGAAAGAAGGCTTGTTCTTTCCCCCAACCCTTTTGCTCTTGCTGTTTTTGCTGTCTTCTGCCAACTTGAAGTGTGGTCCCTGTGCCACGCCACCTTGCTTTGGAGACAGCTGATTCCAAACTGAGACATCCATAATCTGTGAGCTAAATAAACCTTTCCTTCCTTAATTTTGGATGTCAGACAGTTTGTCTCAGGGACAACACATAAGGCAGCAGAAGACATACTGTAAGCAGGCCACCCCCACTCAAGGGCAGGTGCAGCACTCACACCTGTTCTGTGCCCTCTGCTGCACAGGCTCAGGGTGTTTACAAAGTAAGGACCCCGGCTCCCTGCTAAACTGTGGGAGACAACTCCATCTCCCCTTGAATGCAAACCAATTACTGTGACTTTGATTATGTGGAAACTTATTTCCTTGTACTGATATGTAGAGAGCTGGCCTTCTCTCTTAAATTAGCTCTGAGCATTGCAAATAAGGCTAGCTGAGGTGCTAACAGGCAATTTCTATAGCCAACAAGACAGTCCTATTTCCTCAGATAGTGTTCTCTATACAATACAGATAAGTACAAGACAGAGCCTGGAGATGTTAGAGCAAATTGCTCCGGGAATGTCTACTGGGTATAGACCTCAAGATAAAGAGGCTATGACTAACCAGGGCATAAGAGTTTGCATATCAAAACCGAAGGATAGCCCTCCCCCCCAAACAATTCCATTGTTACCTAAATTGGATTATGTAAATTGACCCTTTCATAGATCTTTACCTCTGCAAATTTACAGAGGTGCCAATCTTGCACCTGGCCAGCCAGCTCAAGTTACTCATATAATTCCTGCCATCCTCACTGTCTGTCACTCATCCCTGAGCCACCCCTGTTCTTCACAAGATAATAAATTCTGGGAGAGGCCTAGGAGATCAAGGCCTTTGTCCACTTGTCCTCAGGAGGATTGGATTTAGGACCCCATGGCTGCCCTTAACTTGGAATATGACTTGGTGTTTTTACTCTCACCATGGGTTGCATTGATGGTGATAGATTGAAATTAACTTGCTGGGATTCCAATGACATCTCAGTGGGATTACAAATACAATTTTTTGTATTGTGAGGAAAACTAGAAAGAGGACTACAATACCTGCGTGACTGAACTCAATTCTGGGGTTTACAATACTGAATAACTTAGTTAAACTTCTAAACTTCTCAAGTTGACACAATGTATTAACCATAACAATCCACCCCTTATCAACTTGGCAAACAGATACATTTCTTTAAACCATTTTCCACATACAAGACATGCTTATTCTTACCAATTCACAACTGTGACACTATAATACAGATTAAGCAATCCTTAAGAATCAGCATTAAGTCCATCCATGTTATATTATTTTAGAATCATAACAGTCTGCCCCAGAAGACTCATGCACATCCCTTTATGTAAAAGGCATTTATTCCATCTTTAAAAGTTGCAAAATTCCTAGCAGTTTCAACATTACTGGAAAGTCCAAGTCCCAAATCTCCTCCAAAATGTAAAACAAACTCTTGGTTGCAATCCCTATACAAATGGATGCAAAGTTTAACATTTCCAACATTCAATGGCACAATATCAACATTTTCATTCCAAAAGTTACAAACAGGAGGATACAAAAGATTGGCACAAAAAGAAGTCCAAAACCCAGCAGGGCAAACATTAAATCCTGTAGTTCCACATCCAGCATGTGAAGCAACCTGGTTGTGAGCTCCAAAGACTGTGAGTAATTCCACCCCTCCACATCCACAGTACTTCTTGTGGTTATAGCTCCCATGGTTTCTCTCTTGGGCTTTGCTCCTTTCTTGCAGGTTTCCTTAGACAATTCACACTCTTGATTTTTCCAAACTTCTAGGTTTTCTACTACATCTTTGGCTTTACAATCACAGCTTCATATATTGCCCTCTCAGGGGCACACTGCCTGGATTCCCAAGCCTTCTGCAATTAAGGTAGAGGACTTTTAAATCTCAGAACTCTTGCATTCTAAGTGCATCTAAAACCAGCACCACTTGGATGACGCCAAGGTCCACTTCCAGATGGAGCAGTAGCCAGGCTTTCCTGTCTCTTGTCTATAGGGGTTGAGTAGCTGGGTCACTGGGCACTCTGAATCCACTTCTGAGAAGCAAATTCTCTATGTTGGCACCATCCTGTAACCTGGTGAGCCTGCCACCAGGTTCTGGAACATGGTGCTCTGGGGTTTTCTCCTCAAAGCAAAGCTTTCACTTTTGCAGCTTTTTGAGACTGAAATGGTTGGAGACTTGCTGCTTCTTGTGATGCCCTCAGGCCATCTTTTCTATTGGGTTCTTTCTCAGCAACAGAGATCTTCTCAGCTGTATCTTTATATTGCACAGCTTTCCTGGAGTTTCCTTTCTGGTCAAACTCACTACATTTTAAATCATCCTACTGGGCCATTTGCTCTCAACTTTCATCATAAATCTGGCTAAAAGCCCCCAATAATAGCCATGCCTCAATATTTGACTGCCTTGAAATTTCTTCTGACAGATTAATTAGTCCACTGCCCTCAGTCTAGTCTCAGGCAAAGTCTCTGGACACAGGCAAAATGCAGACAAACATTTTTTTTTTTTTTTTTTTTTTTTGGTACCAGGGATTGAACTCATGGTTGCCAAGCAAGTACTTACACTGCTGAGCTAAACCCCTGGCCCCAGACAAACATTTTGCCAAGCCATAAAGTATGTCATCTAGAGTCCAACACCCACTGCAGTCCTTCCCAGCAGAAATATGCTGAGGCTGGTCTTTACCAGCAGGATTTTTATCAGCCTTCTAGTCTTTTGAGCTCTGACTAGAACCACCCATATGGAACAGCCTAAGGCATTCCTGCTCTACTCTTTCAGGTAAAATCTTGGAACCTTTCTAAACTCTTCTCATAAGTCATTCACAAAGTCTCTTGAACCACATGGTTACGTAAAGTCATGGCAATAACCATCTCTGGTATTAAATGTTATCTTGATTACTTTTGTCTCATTGATAGGACAAAATGCCTAACACCCAAAATTAAGGAAAGAAAGGTTTATTTAGCTCAGATTTGTGGTTTCAGTCCATAACCAGCTTACTCCAAAGCAGGGTGGCATGGCACAATCATTTTCCAGTTGCTAACAAAAACCCCTGACATCCACCATTTAAAGGGACACATTTTCTTTTGTTATGATTTCATAGGGCTCAGACCATGGTCACCCTGGATGTAAGGCTGAAAAAAATGGGTAGAAATGTCAGGAAGAGGAAAGCTGCTCATCTTATGCTAGGCAAGAAGCAGAGAGAACAAAAGAGCCAGAGAGAAAGAGAGACAAGCTGATATAAAAACATATGCTTCCAGGTCGTTCTCCAGTGACCTAGTTCCTCTAACCAAGCCCTTCTTCCTAACTATGCATTCTGCTATGAAGTCTTCAGTGCATTAAACTAGACAAGTACAGCACCCCTGTATCCAGTAACTCTCTGAACACACACCTCTAAACACATGAGATTTGGGGAAAGCATTTTAGATATAAATCATAACACTAAGCAAATTCCATAGTTATAGACATTACCTTCCTAGAGTTTATATTTCACCGTAAATATTCATGTGAAGCACATGATCCTTTCCTTTTTCATCTTCATCTGAATGCGAAGAAGAAGCATTAAACTGTAACCAGACACAGTGACACACATATTTGTATTTAAGCAACCTTGATCTTGAAGGATGGCCAAGACAACCTATGTTTCTGTGTTTTCTGCTTGTTGACTTTTCCCAAAGTTTTTAAACCCTGAAAACTATAGTGAGATGTTGGTTTTCACTAGACAAGAATCATTTTATTTAAAACACAAAGGCACTTAAGGGCATCTATTCTTATACACTTGGGTAATGATTGGGAAAACATTAACATACTTAAGTTTGCTCATCTCTATTTTTCAATATCACATAGAAATAATAGCAACAAACAATTAAGGTATAGGATGGAGAATTAAATCAGTTTACGTTTAAAGTCTCCCCATGTTTCTTGGTGCATTGTAGACACTTTAAAAATATCATTTGTTTCATTACATTAGCAGCCAGAAAAATACAACGTATGATGGTTCTCATTTTTATCATACCTTATTATCTGGATATTAGAGAGCAAAAAAAGAAAAAAAAGTTGCATTAGAAAAAAAATCGCTGGATAGGGATTTAAGTGATATGCAGTTGAAATTTATCCCTGATACAATTAGCAAAGCTTAACTTTCCACAATTCTCAAGGGTAGACATTAGATGAGCTAATAATTGAAAATTATTTTATAATTTTAAAATGAATTACAAAGTAGTTTACCCTTCTTAAAGCATTAAAAATTATGTGATACAAATATTAGCTTTTAATTTAAGTGATTAAATATATTTCACCTTGAATTAATATGATATTAAATCTAAGCTAAGATGCTTAAAAATTATGTGATGTTTCACCTACAGTTTCATCATGGATGATAAATTAACAAGAAACTAACTTTGTTTTCACTAGAAATCTAAGAAAGGCATAAAAAAATGCAACATATTAGATCTGATGAATTAGTCATTAATAAATAATGATATATGCTATTGTTCATTCTATGTGATTGACCGGTCCTTACTTTTACCATGTAAAATATAAAAGCCCATTTCAGAATACCAATTCTGTGGAAAAAAAAAGAGTTGTCTCTCCACATACTTGATAGGAGAAAGTCATGTGTCTATATCTATTTTCATTTTAAAGGAGAAATCCACTCTTGTTTTACCTCCATTAATCAGAGAGCTGGAATTTCTTGGTGAATATTTTTATTAATAGTGATCATTTTATAATGTTTAAAAATATATGTTTAAATTGATTTCAACTCTAGGCTTATTTTCATAAAACTGAATATTAGTAATAATTGTTCTACAACCTTCCGAGTATATGTGTATATTGTTTCATAAACTTTGGGTTAGCTGATTATTCAAGAGATGGAGAGATATGGGGAAAAGGAAGAAAGGGAACGAAAAGGAGCGGGGCTCTCTTATGCACATGCACCAGCTCCCCACAGAGAATGAAATCATTCCATATGCAAACATGCACAATAAAAATTTAAAAAATAAACATTTTGTTTTGTATGATGTAAGATTCCACTCCAATTGCTGAAAGACAATTTTAAGAAAATAATACAGAAAAGTGATAGTTTGTGGCAGTGATTCTCAGTGACAATGTGAGTAGGATATTTCATGGGACATTTCACAAATCCGGAACCCTTTTGATTAGTATTATTAAGAAGGGGTACAGCCTCCATGTGGTGGAAGCCAGGATTTCTGTAAAACATATTGTTGGGTTAAAAGGTCAAGCCATGAAGGTGAAGCCCTAGGAGAACAGCTGTAGAGGAGCACCTTGGCCACCTGGGAGCCTCGGGCTAGGCCAGAGAAAAGGGACAGGAAGTAACCACCGCCATTGTTTACTGAAGTGAAAATCTTGGATAAGAAGTCCTGGTGATAAATGACACCTCAGAAAGATGCAATGACTGTCAGGATAAATAAGATTAAGGTATGGAGATAGCAGAGAGGAAACGCTGTGGCTTTTCTCCGCTCCTTTAGCCTGCTTTCATTACAAAGTCCAAGCAGTGGAGCTTTTGACGGTTGAGTATCTCTAAACTGAGAACAATACAGGTAAAGGTGGAGGCCAACAGCAGAAGAAATAGCCCAGGTCTTGGATGTTGCTATATTTTGAATCGGATCATGCTGTCCAGATTGATTTGTTCTCCTAAAAACATAGCAAAGGGAAATGGGATAAATTTATCTTTTACATATGTGTTATGTATCTTTATTTCCAAAATGTGTTTCCTTTGATATTCTTGTGGGTTTTTTTCAATTTTATTTTTATTAGTACCACCGATGTATTTTTAAAAGTGAGAAATTCTAAATGGTGCATATTTTTCTTTCTTCCAGAAAATTATTTTGCATAAAAGTTTCAGAGTTTAAAAAGCTTCACATGTTTTTTTCTCATTCACCATTTATTTAATATGTATTTCTCAGGGAAATGTTCTCAACTAATGATTTGTGGCAACTAAGCTGATATTAGAGCATAAGTTTTGAGAATCTTGCAAAATGTCAGAGTCAATTTCTGTGTTTTTTTTTTTTTCTCTTAAACCAGGACCTCTAACTAAGGAATAAATTAAGTCTTTAACACATGGTTCTAACTGGAATGTAAATTACATATCTTAAAGTTTTTGCTTCTTATAACCTGTCTGTGATTTTTCTATTAATACCCATAATTTTAGAACACCTTTTAGTGCATTTGAGATGTACTGAGAAGAGGAGGATTGAAATAGTAGACAATTAAAGAGTAAATCATTAGATCTGATCAGCTCCTCTCTGTAGGCTGACTGGGTACTTTCTTCAGCTCAGACACTTAAGGAGCTTGGGATTTACTCTTCAGAATACACAAGAAAAAAATAATGTTTTGTTTCCTATTTTTATGAGCTGTTTGTTTGTGTTTTGTTTTGAGACGGCTTCACTATATGGTTTGGGCTGGCAAAGAACTCACTTTGTAACCCAGGCTGTGGGCCTGGAGGTGAAGGCTATCTTCCTGCCTCAGCCCTCAGCTCTTTTCTATTTTCAAAGGATACTTTGAGTTTGTGGGGTAAAAAATCAAAATAAGAAATGTTAAGTCAGAAGAGTGCTGAGGCAGGCCCAACTGTCTTTATATTTTGGTTAAAAGCTTTGGTTTTGCTGCATTTCACAATGATTTTGCAAAGGCCTTCGTTGGGTGCTGAAGCAATGTTCTTTAACTGTGTGTGCCCATCAGGAACAGACTTTGTCTCAGAGGCCCGGTCTGAGTGAGGCTGTGCAGTCAACATTCCAGGCTCCGGGTGCCCTGAATGCAGGCTGCGTCTCACAAAGCATTGTAAGAGAGAACATTTAAAGACAGAATATATTCCTTAAAATGATGACAAGCTGTGCAATCCCTGATCCACAGATGTACTCCTTTTCAGTTCTCTAAGGTCAAATATGGTATAAATCAATACCTGAAAACTGTTGGTTACTTATGTTTAATTTGATATTAACATTATCCTTTTTCTGTCTTTAAAATAACTGTGGCAAAAATCATCTCCCACCCAATGTTTTGAACTCAAATTGCCCCTCACTCGATGTAGCATATGCTGTTCACACTTGAAAATGATAACACAATGGAAACTGACACTGGAAACACATTCTTCAAAATAGTTCATCTTGAATTAGTTATCAAAAACCTAAATTTTACTTGATGCCCTTGTAACTGGAAATGTCAGTCTCCATTGGAATTTTTTGTGTGCAGAATTTCAATAGGCATCAAATCACACATGAAAAATAAAAACTAATTTGTGAATACGAGTAAGTTACATAGAAAAGTTCTGCACAAGAAATTATAACAATTATCAAATACTTCTATACAATATACTTCTATAGACAAATGCTTCTATAAAAATACTTTTGAAGAAGATATAAAAAAATTATTACACATTTATAGTATACTTTCAAGAACAAGATACAATACCTGCCCTTGCTGAGTACTTCAGGAATTTTAGTAAGTGCTGAAAACTGGCTGACAACATAGTTGCAGCCATGACATCTTAATTACACAATTTCAGTATGCATGTGTAGAGCAGTTTCAAAGCCCCACACATGAATTCCTCAGGACTCCAGCAAGCTTTCAGTAGGACAGCTGAGACCTGCTAGATGACACTAGTGCTACCTCACACTGGAGGGTTCACTTTTACTTGGTCAAGATTTACCCTTGAAAGCGTGTTTCTTTTCCTACTCTCAATCAATGTAAAGCTGTGCTAATATTCATGCTTGTCTTTACTGATTCTTTTGCAGGACAGAAAGAACCTAGAAGTCACCTCTAGAAGGAAGGTCCCACATCTCAAAATCAAGTATCATGCTACAATTGTTGAAAATAGCTACAAGCTAAGGCCCTTTTGAGCGTATTTTTCTTGGTTTCACTTTACATAATCTACAGCCATGAAGGTTTTTCTATTTTTTCCCTAGGCTGGGGAACCAAGAGGCCTTCTCAACACACCAGGAAGTTTCCTGGTTTTTCCACCATGTGTGATGTGAGCCAAGCGATCACCTCTGGGTTTTTCCTGCCCAATGAGAGACTCAGAGCCCTCCTTAAACATATCTCCACTTTTCTTTCTTCTCTTTGCTGTTTTTATCACTCACTGTGGGTAGCACTTAGCAAAGAGCAGCCAGAAAGCCTATCATTAACCAAGTCTTGAAGAGATGGTTCAGGCTCCATGTGTGAACCTGGGTTCTAGTTTGTCTTTTTGTCCTCCTGTAATATTTTGCTCTGCTTTTTTACTTTTTTGGGAAAAAGAATAGCTATTAGTAACTCGGTCTCCTGCTTAATTAACTGCCTATCCTAGTTTACTGCTTTTTTGCTTAAAGGCATGTCTGCATTCGCCCTGCATGGCCTTTTATCTGTAAGTATCATTAGTGAGTTGCTCTCAGGGCATTATTTCATTCCAACCCACCTTTTTGCCATGATTGGCAGCTTCTCTGGTTCATCCTGTGAGTTAGTCACAATGATTTGCCCATTTTGGTTTATCCCTGCAGGGCAGCCACTTCCATATACCAGCTGAGATATGCATATGGTTTTGCTGGGCTTGTTTGGTTTTTTTTTTTTTTTTTTTTTGGTTAAACTGGTCTCATGGTCATAAGGAAAGGCCACCTTTGTAGGCAGGAGATGTTTCCCTGATATTAGAGCAGAACGATACCAAGTAAGGGTTAGCTCAAGCAGCCTTGAGTATGCAGGAGTCCAGCCAGCACTGTACTATCAAATCAAGGAACACTGCCTCTCCACTGGCTCATAGAATCCCTTCATGGAATGTCCTCTATCCTGATCCCCAGGCAGGGGATCTCCACTCTGAGTTACTGGAGTGGCTAGGGGAGCCCTAATTTATAGCAGTGTGTAAAGGAGCCCCTGGTCATGCTTCAGCCTTCACTCTAAGGAATCAGTGGGCCAGCAAGATATGGAGAGTTCCAAGGAAAAAAATAAGAAGGCACCAGTGCCACTTGTTTTTCCAGAGAAAGCTGGTAACACAGTTAAATCTCATGGAAGAGCCTATGGGAAGCTGATGTTTTTCTGTGGGGACGCCCTCTGAAGGACCCCAGACTTAGTCTGCTCTGTCTCCCCATAGCCCAGCAAAGGGAGCTGTTTGGAGTCCAGGGCCTCTGCCCTCCTCTTTACATTGCAATGCTATTTGGGTCTTAGTAACTAGGGACTGGTAAGATATTGATTTAGAATGACAGTCTAAATTCTTCAGTTAGATCTTTTATTTCTCCACAAAAAGCAAGGAAAATGGTGTGAAATACCTTATGTTCAGGATTTTATAGCTCATTATCTCTGTAAAAACCCAGGAACCACAGTACTTAAAGAGCCCTCCAAAGGAAAAATATGATGTCTTCAATGATCCTATCATTAGACGCCTCTCCATCTCTTGGGGGTAAAGGTCCCACACATTTCCACTAGATGCTAACATCATAGAGAGACCCAGAATCTTCACAAGACCCTGGTAGGTTTGCAAATGGGGCTTCAGGACCTATGACCCAATTGGATACAACCTTTTCTGTGTTCAACAATCAGGATCTAACTGAGGATAAAACTAGAAGAGTTGAGGAAAAAGGCCAAAATTGTTATTGTATCAATTTGCAATGCTTTAAATACACCAAGTGGTCGAAGGCAAAATCCAGAGCCAAGCAAGCTACACTAGGAAAACTGGACACTGGACACATGACTGTACCAAGACCCCAGGCCTTGTTCCCTGTGTCAGGTGTCTCTTATGACTGACTCATGGCACCAGAGAGGGGCCAGGACAGCTTACATCCTCACCACTGGCCCTATAAAGGGACTGCAGAGGCACTGGGCAACTGGCAAATATCTCTGCCCATGGACATCTGTGTCTGTAGTGAGATAGCTGGGGTGACCCTTGATGCCTGAGTAAGAAATTTCAATTTCTTTGGTTTCTGTTTTAATATCACTCTTGGGAAAACTCTTCTTTAGATCTATAGCCATAACTGAGGTCAAGGAGAGCCCTACTTAGAGTTTCTTTATTCCTGCTTTGACATGCCAATTCAAGGGTCAGATGTTTAACCATGAGTTTTAAATTATCCCATAGTATCTTAGTTCCTTAAAAGGAAGAGTTTTACTAGCAAAATCTGGAGCAATTCTCCAATCCTGGCAAAGTCAAAGCAGATTTACCCACTGGGACAATGCCAGGCCATGCTTCTTGGATACCCCCGAGGTTCCTATAAAGACCTGACCCATTTGTAAGCCTGTGTCTTTGTTGTCTATAGGCCCAGAGGTTAGCTACTCTGATGAACAGGAGTTTTCCAGACCTGTGCGAGCAAGTAAAACACCAGTGACCTGTGACTCCAAGATCTTGGGGAGTGTGATTCACTAATACAAGTGGTTTTGTCCAAGAAGGACACGGAAAGACACGTCCAGTTGTCAGTTCACAGCAGCTTATTGAAGCCAAACCCCTTCTCCCCAGGGACCTCTGCTCAAAAAGCAGAGCTCATGGCTCTTATTCAGACACTGATATTAGAAAAAGGCAAGAGGGTAAATATTTATACCAATTATGCTATTCTTGTGCTACATGTCTATCCAGCAATATGAAAATAATGGTAATTGCTAAAAGATTAGAAATTATCTAAAGCACAAGTAAGAAATTCTATAACTGCTGGAGACAGTTTAACTTCCCAGGCAAGTCACTGTCATTAATTGTAAGTGACATCAAAGGGACATGTCTAAAGTCTCTTTGGGAAATTGAAAGGCTGAAAGAGAGGCAAAAAGGGCAGCCTTCCAGTCTTGCAAGATCTTAGACTTATTCCCAGTTTCAGAGAAACCACTGATATCAGTTTATACCCACTATAAAGATAAATGGCCTTAGGTCAAGGAGGAGTTAAAAAAGGATATTGATAGCATTTGGGAAACAAATTAGTCCTTCCTCAAAAGATAAAATGGAATGTGTAAAAACAACTTCATGATTCACTCCATATGGGAGAGAAGCTATACGAGAAAAGATTACTCAGATTTTCATAAGACCAGCACTAGTGGTGACCAATGAACAGATCTGTGATGTTGGCCCAATCCCTGCTTTCAATAATCCTGGCAAGTCCAGACCAATTCCTTGTTAGAGCCTGTGTAGAGGATAGGCAATCAGACTTTACCCACATTCCGTCATGTGGAAGATTTAAAAAATACTGGCCTTACCTGACACCTTTAAAATTGAATTGAGGACTTCTCTACCAATTCAGAAAAAGCTATGAAGTTTGTCAAGGTGCTAAAAGAAATCATCCCCTGGTTTGGACTAGCCCAGTCCCTTCAGAGTGACAATGGTCAGTCTTCTACCTCTCAGATAACCCAGAGGGTGGCACAGGCTTCAGGAATAAAGTACCATCTCTTTTCTGCATGAAGACCCAAGTCCTCAGGAAAGCTAGAAAGCGCTAACAATACCTCATCACAAATTCTAGGAAGATTTTGTCAAGAGACTTCTGAATCTTTGCTGTGAGTATTGTAAGTAGCCCTTATAAGAATTTGAAACACCACTCAAACTGGCTAAACGTGAGCCAGTTTGATTTGCTCTACGGGAGGCCTTTTCTATCTGCTCCTTTGGTAGTGGACCTAGAGGCTACAAAGCTCTTGTGCTGTCTTATTAACCTTGGCCAAGAGCAGCAAGCTACCCAACTATGTCCTGCTAGCTTCTAGCCTAGGGGTACCCCCAGTGTCTGTCTGGAGATCAAGTGCTCATTAAAACTCAAAAATAAGGGATCAATTAAAAACAAAATGAAAGGACTCCTTTCCAGGGACGCTTGCCACGTCTACTGCACCAAAGTTAGCAGAAATAGATAGCTGGATTCACCTTTCAAAAATAAAGCCAACACCACTTGCACCATCAGAAGCAAAGGATCACTGCTGTGGCTTGTGTATAGACGTCCCCACAAAGCTTCATGTGCTTATAGGTGAGGCTTTGGGGAGCTATCTGAACCATGGGTGTTATACCAGAATTAAGGGTGTATGACAGCTACATCAGTCCACTGATTGGGTTAGCATTGTTCTGGGTGTGGAAAATGGGACGAGTCATGCTGGGTGGGATAATCCAACAGGATTCTAGCCTGGGTAGGATAAAAGAGAAAAAAAGTCTCCACATGGCTGTTGCTTTCTACCTACCCTGTAAGGGAGTGTTTCTTCTGTGTGAAGTCCCCTGCCTTGGAGCCAGCCAACCATGGACTGAAACATCTACAAACTGTGAAATGAAATAAAACTTCCCTTCTTTAACTTGTGGGTATTGGCTATTTGTCTCATCAGTGAGAAAAGTAACTAAGACAGCCATCGAAAGAAAGCCTATTTCTGCGAACTTCTGGGAGTTCTGAGGCTCTCTTCAAAAAGCAAGACTCAGAAGCAGTAGGAAGCCATGCAGCCTCCCTGTGTGCTGCTGGAAGTCCTGCTGGCTGGGGAGAAGCAGCCAGGAGCCATGCAGCCTCCACTCCCCCTGTAAGCAACAGAACATGAACCAGGCTGAAGTAGGGAAGCAACCTGAAGTTTACGTTGTTTTGACTTTGCAAGCCTGGGGCCCATAGCCTGAGCAACTATTTAGAGGATAATAACATACAATATAGTAACGATTGTGGATTTCCTACTCTCTTGTCACTATTTTGTTTTGTTTCATTTTACTGTTCTGTTTTCCTCCCTTAAAAATAAAGCAAGACTCCAGGGTTGCTCCAGGTACCAGGAAGTGGAATCAATATGACCTCTGATCCATAGCTTACGTAGGCACCTGTCTTGGGATTCCGGTTCTTAACAAGAACCATAGTGTGGGTAATCCTGCTAGGGCTACAACACTCTGGTTCTTGATAGATTATGTAATATTCCTCTTTACCATGCTTCCTTTCCATAGGAAGCATGAAAATAAAACCTTGAAAACTTCTACCAAATAATGACATGGAAAAATAAACTCTCTATTTGCTGGATCTATCTTCATAGTCCTCAGGACAGACTAGGAAATTTTCTGGCCTGCTAGTTCTTATAGTTGGCCTCTTCTTCCTCAGTTAACAGCAAAATCTCTCTCTTCAAAGTTGCAAAAGATCCACCTTCAGATGATGATCTGAATTACAGGACCTGTCTCTCTTGGCAAATTTACTGAGCTTTCTCCAGGTGAATAGGCAGCTGAACAATTCCTGACTTATAAGCGCTAACTCTTTTCTTGTTATTTTCTGACAGGTTCTTTTCAGCCCAGCTGGTAAACCCAACATCCCAAAGTAGTCAGAGAGCAGGTCATCCCCAGTAGGTAAGGCCCTCACTCCTTTCAGCAGAATGCAGCTATAAGAAGAAAGAGACTTGCATTCTCTCAGCATCTCACAAAGAATTACGGCAACTGTGTCTCTCAGGGGAAAGCAAGGTAGGAGATTAGGACCAAGGCAAACGGGTTCAACAGCATGGTAGAACATGTCAGAGTTATAGAGACCCAGAAGACATTCACAGCACACAGCACCCAGAATGACTGTGCAGTTCCTAGGCACTGTCTATGAAAACAACCAGTGAAGTGCTCTCTTGAATCACTCACTTACATTTAACTGGAAGCCAAGGTAGTTTACACCCAATGGTGGGCCAAGTGAGTTTCTCAGGATAACTCTCTCCTTGTTTCCACTAGGGAGAAACCAACCCATGGATGCTGGGCAGAAAAGACTCCTTTCCTTTATCCTGTGAGTCAGTTCACCAGCTCATTCTGGTCCTGTAAAGGGCATCTTTATTCTCCTTAAATAAAAGCGCATCTCTGCTGCCTTGACTGTATCTTGTGCCATTCTTTATTCTGGAGAGCAAATACCTGGAATCAATTGCCCCAGGAGCCACTTTCCAGTAACAATGCTAGAGACATTATGCTTATTTAATTTGAAGTAAGTGTGCTTGAGATAAGTTTATTCCTGTACTTTGTGGGTGAAGTTCATGTTTTAAGCAAAGAAGGTGTATTTGTGGCATTCTAAAATTATGCAAAATATGGAAAGAACATGATCAATACATTTTAAAATTCTATTCATCAGTTTTGGAAAATTGCATTAACTGGTTTAAATTGGACAAAGACCTAATTCCAATATCAGTTAGATTAATTTAATATCAAAAATTGTGATATCATAGAGTTTAATTTTGCCCTGTGAAGATACAATTGGAGTCCAAATCTATGACTTATTAATGAACAAAAGCTACCAGCTACATTACTTTTTGCCTATATTATCTGTTTTCATCACAGCCATCTGGCTAGTGATAGCAACTGAAGATTTTAGTAGCACACTTGTGAAGCTGGATTAAAATCTTTAAGCAAGCCTCAGGACATCATTAAAGGCATGTGAAACCCCTTAATTCAAGTACCAAGACTTTGGAGAAAGATCTTTATATTATAAGCCTTGTGGAGGGAGGAGGGTCCAAATAGCAGAGCCTGGGCTGAAAGGTCCAGAAAGCACAATTCTATGCAATGTTCAAGTGAAAAGACTCGCAGTGGCTGAAGAATAGTGACAGACTCCTTCTACTCCAGTTTAAACAGAAAGACCTATCACATTTCTTAGCAAGGAGCTTTTATTTTAATGACCGATAGTCCTCTTTGCTCCTAGTAATCTCTCAGAGGACCAACAGCTACTTGTTGTTGTCAAAGATTTTAACTTCCCTTCGGGTAACAACTATTTCTCCTAAATGTAAGAAGTTCCTTCTACTTACTTATTTGCATCAGATGCTCAAAATCAATTTCCCAAGCATAACAGAATAGCTTCATAGTACAACAATGGAGCCTCCGTTAGTGTTGTGACACAGGGGAAGTATCCAGGTGGTGGGTGGGAAGGGATCTTGGTGTGACTGTTAATTTATTTTTATAGCTTAAATATTTTCTGTCATCAATTTAATCTGCAATAGGAAGAACACTGAACATAATATAATCATTTGCTAAACATTTAGTAAAATAATTGGTGGATGGGAATAAAAGCAAAATTAATGTTGTATAGAGAGCAGAATACACACTTGGAAGTGCAGCTAGAGAAATAATCTCAAATTCAGTTTTCATTAGTCACAAATTTGAATTAGATTGTTATAAAATATCAGAACTATAATGCACATGGATTTAGAAGGTTTTAGAAATATGAATTTAAAAAAATTAAAAACATAAAGGAATATTAATTCTGAGGTTCTGGACAAGATAATAACTAAGATGGCCTTAAAGTTTCCCTCAGTTTGACTAAACTTTACCCAGGTTTCTTCCAGAGTATAGGACTCTCACCTTCCTTACTAAGAACATTTACTTTTAAACACAATTATAAATTCTTTCTTTGTCTCTATGTTACTCTTCCATAATTCAGAAATGTCTACTTCAGTCACCCAAGAACAGTCCCTTAGAAATGCAGTAATCAGAAAGATAATGTTCTTTCTCTTTCAGTTTCAGCAACAGGATCAGAGTTTAAGGGACTTGTGCCAATTAGCAAATACCGAGGGCTTTATGGGGGGTCTAAACTGTTACCTTCTACAAAACTCTTCCACAAGGTCACCTAGATTAAAAACTCTTTGGCCTTTTGATTTAGGGAACTTGAATCAAATTTCTTTCCTTTATTGAAATAGTCTCGAGTAAAGATTTTCCGTTTGTTAAATAAGACTATGCATATTTTTTTTTGACAATAGCTAAACAATTTGACTGATTTCATACACAGTAAGGCTTCATATCCACATGTTCTGTGTTCAAAGTTCAACCAACCACTGACTCAAAATATACAAAAGGAGAAGTATAACTGTACTCAATATGTACAAACAATTTTGTTTTATTCTTTAAACACAACAGTGTAGCAACAATTTACATATTGGTTCAGTATTAAGCACTATACATGAAAGGGAGATTAAAGGATATAGGATGAGAATAGAGTGTTTTATGCAAGTTTTATGGATTTTGCATAAAAATATCCTGACAACTTCATATCATTGGAGGACCTGGAGTCAATCACCAATAGATACAGAACAACTACTACGCTTGCATCTTTTCTGTCTACTAATGCCATTAAATAACCATGAAACTACAGGACAAAGAGATTCATAATGACACTAAGAATAGGCAGAGTGGCCCTAAGTGACTTAGATTTAATAGAATTTCTAATAGTTGAATAGTTTGAGGAATTCACCAAAACGTAGAAAACCATGAGTCAAAATGTAAACAAGATGGTGGTGGACATGAGGGTCATTTACCATTCTTTTTAGTAGAAATTTTGCAGAGAGTTTCAAGGGAGGAGCCTACACATATTCGAAATGAAATAGAAAATAGGAAATCTTCCTAAAGTAACTGAAGAATCTACATGATAAGGTGATTATGAATGGAGATTCCGTAAAGTTCACACAATATGATTTATATAAGATGAATGTTTATCGTACAGAACAGAAATTCCAGAGCGAGTTCTTATGGATCGGCCTCAATGCTCTGTTCCTTTCCTCAGCATTATTGCTTGGTATGTGCCATCATTTCCTGCAAATGAAATTACAGCAGGCTCGTCAACATTTATATAAAGATGTTTTTCTGTGCTTCTCCACTTAA
The DNA here is from genome assembly GCA_004027455.1 of Hydrochoerus hydrochaeris. NCBI lineage: Eukaryota > Metazoa > Chordata > Mammalia > Rodentia > Hydrochaeridae > Hydrochoerus > Hydrochoerus hydrochaeris. The sequence goes on from PVLA01009144.1 coordinate 27,284, forward strand.
AATGGGCTTGTGTCCCTTGTTGGAAAAGTCTTAAATAAAAGCGAACTTAGTACTCCTTACTACAAAGCCCTGAACTGGCAGCACAGTGCAGTGTTGAACGTTGTTGCTATGGTTGAGATTCCAAGGATGACTGAGAGTCACGGGCCGCTGCTGCTGCAGCCGACTCACAGGAGAGTAGTGCATCACATAACCAGCCTGGGAAATAATCGAAATTAAATACTGAAAGCACACTTTCTTCTGGATGCATACCATTTTCATACCATATTAAACACTAAAAGTTTTAAGTCAAATCATTTCAGGTCAGAGACAGCTGACTATATATATTTACATTTATATTCATATTGAACATTCAGCAATAGCATCTGAACACTTTTCAATACCCTAGGACAATATTTGCTCCAAGTTTTATACCAGAATAAAATTTTTTGACCTGAAAAATATTTATCTTAAGAAATTACGATTCATGCCTTGAGTCAAAGCCCACTTATTTTAAACTAAGGAACACAAAACATGGAAATAAAACTGTTTGTCTTGAAAATCTCAATGCAAGTGATAGCAATCTAATGTTACAACATCTTTAATTTTGTAATAGAAGGTTAATAGTACACTATTATATAATATTATACTTTACACTTACAAACACGATGTGATAGTTATCTTTATATGCACAGAATCACTCTTCATGCAAAGGAATAGAAAAGAGATCAGTAAGTTTTTATACTCTACTTCTAATAAATAATCTAGTCCCTGATAAATGGATATTAATAGAAGTTAAGGACTAACAAACATTTGGAGACACAGAAAAATTACTAGATGAGTAATTAAATAATGAATGGGAAAACATGAGAAATGAAGATGAAAAAATTGAAAGTAGTTTTTAAATATTTTCTTAAAAACAGAAAGATGAAAGCATGCCAGAAGTTTAAGAATAATTATGATATGATTCAGAAATCCTACATTTTAAATGAATCTTTATGCAAGAAACTCTCTTACTGTGAAAAATATTTCACTTGAAATAGAGTACATCACTTACAAATGTTAACGAATGTGATAGTGCTGGGGTTTCACATTTCAAAAGCATTACAGACTTCAGTGCTAACATTAGTCATAATATACCCGGAAGAACTTTTCTTTTGATTGTCATTTTTCTTTTTATTTAATTCTGTCTGTGGAACCTGATCACTGCCCTGTTTTGGCCTAATCATGTTTGGTTTTATAATAATATTTGGCTTAAATCTACAGTATCCTATCTTCATGCATTAGCCATGTGCAGCTCAAGGCTTATGTTGTGCCACTTTCATAAATTCTGCAACAAACAGTTTCTTGGTTTGTATTTTCAGCAAAATCTCAGGGATGTGTATAATTCACTTAAATTTGTCTGATGTAATGTTATCATTTATCACTGAGAATACACATGTCAAATATTTGGCACTAGACTAGCAAAATATAGTGTCAACTTCACCTGAACTCAGGCATTCAGAGTATAGAAGGGGACATTTAGAGGATAGAAGTAGCACATAATCGCATCAAAAGAAGTTGGAAAAATGCTAAGCAGATTAACAGTAGGAATGTCTCTGAATCCCCTGTGCCAAATATGGTAAAGGCACACAAGTGCATGCACAGACACAGATGTGAATACCTTTATGTGAATCCTAATGAAATTTTAAATCAAACATAAAAAGCAGCTTCTTTTCATAAGCAGAAAGGTAAATTAATTACAAAAAGAGAAACCACACTGATTGGCATCATTTTCTTATAAGCAACATTGACTACTAGAAGATTTTGTGGTCAAATCTGAAAAATGAGAGAATGTTTTTTTTTTCCAAAGAAAAACTTTATGTCCACTAAAATTACTAATCACATTTGAAGGCAAAAGAAAGATGTTCTATCAAAAATATAATTAAAGTTTCTCTCTTTGTACTTTTATTGACTCCATAGCAAATCAATAATAAAAATAGAGTACAGCCATGCAATGGAAGAAAAAAATTCCATCAAGCAATAATAACAAATCTTACAATGATAACTATATCTATCTGTAAGAAGAAGTAAACATCAATTAGGAAAAACTTAAATCAAAAAATTTAGAACTGTGACCATAACTCCTTCACAAAGTATTTGCCTGGAGTGTGTAAGGTTCTATCTTGACCTGCAAATCCTGGAATATACATTATTTAATCAAAATTTTTTCATGTAATATTATTAAATAATAAATTTTGAGGGTCAAAATTTAAGGGACTTAGATTTACAATCTCATTCTTGTAAGAGTCTGTCTTGTAGGGAATAAAGTTTACCTAGTGGCAATAATTAAAGTACAGTTTATTAGTTTTCAACTTTTTAAACTGACATCTGTACTTAGTTATATACAGTACAAGACATACCTTATAAACACTGATAATGTAAAGGTAATGATTTAACTGACAAAATGAATAAGTTATGAGTAGGATAAAAGTTAAGGAAAGAATAGAAACAAAATTTCTCTAGCTATATAAAATGGATTCCACATGAGGTTAGAAATAATGACGTGAATAATACATGAAAGTGAGGCTTCATATAGATTTTTTTAAAAAATTGTATCCCTTAATAATTTGTAAGAAGTGAAGAGATGTCAATGTTTAAAAATGAACTTATAAGTTAAAAGAAAAGATAATTATTTATTTGATAATGTAAGCAACAAAGAAATAGAATAAAATAAAAGCTAATTTGAAACTAAGGTGAGGAATAAAACAAGCAGAAAGTTTCATTTTCACTTTTAAACATCAAACAAAATAACACAATAAACATAAAACATTTTGTTAAGGTATTTAATTTATTTACATTAAAATTAAATTTATTTTAAATTTATAAATGAAAATTAAAAAGTTGTATATATTAATAGGGCGCCATATGATGTTTGGATATATTTTGCATTGTAGAAAGTCCAAATCAGTTTAAGTTTAAGTAAATATATATGCTCAATCCTTTTGAGTTTGTTCACAGTGGAAATAGTCAAAGCCTTTTTATCTAGCTCATTTTTTAAAAATACACAATATATTATTGTTATCACAGTAGAGTGTTATAGGAACACTATATAGTTTTTCTCCTGAGGATAACTTAGAGTCTGTTACTATTTCCCAGCCCTCGTTCCCTTCTCCCGTCCTCTGGCAGCTATCATTTCATCCTCACCTTCCACAAGAGCAACTTGTTTAAATTTCACATGCGGGGAGTTAATGCGGTACTTGTCTTTGTACATCTGGATTACTTTGCTAAAGATAATTTCTTTAAATATCCATTTTGATGCAAATGCCAAGATTTCATCAATTTCTGTGACTGAATAGTATTCAATTTTGTATATACACTTTTTATTTTAAAATGAAAAAACAATAAAATGACGACACAGAATTTCAAAACAAAGCAATAGGAGATTATTATAGTTAGGGATTGCTAGGAAAACAATTATATACAGGCCAGATGATTTATGGTATTATTTATAATGGTCAACCAAAGAATTAAATACAAAGAAAGTTCAGGGAATCTGTCCCCACACTAAAGGCCAAGAGAATCAAGCTGAGGGCTTTGATCTCACAGCAATATCCTACATGAGTCTAGCTGACAACCTAGAGACCATAACAAGGTCCACATGAGTCCAACCAGAGGCCAAGAGCCCATGACCACGACACATGCAAGTGTGTTTCTGGGATCTGTGCTGGTCAGGCCCAAGGTCATCAGTGGGAGCTAGAAAGCCTGTGCCAGCGAGGTGAAGAATCTGGGCCAGTAGGCTGAGGGTTCTGCACTGGAGCCAACAAGCAACACTCAGAATAAGAACCAGAGGTCCCCACAAAACAGCAACAATGGTGTCCTGAACTCCTCTGACGATGAGAACAGCTGGGTATCTATCACTAAACCAGCATGGTAAGATTCGCCCATGATTGATCAGCACACATCTTCCTTTCTAGAGCCAGGAAGTGATGCTTAAAGTACGAGAGGAGCATGGCCAAAGTGCACCTTATCCATTCTCAGCGACAAGGTCCCGAGCTCCTCCGATGAAAATAGCCGAGTTCATATCAGGGAAGCCAGTATGAAAAGCTCCTCCAGGAGAACCAACAGCTCCAAAAGAACCACCAGCTCCAAACAACAATGCTTCTTCCTCTGCAGGTCTCCTTTTTATGCTAGTGGGCCACCTACACTCGGCACCACCCTGATTCAGTCCAGCTGGTGCTTCAATAGACCATCAGTTTTCAATCCAACATACAGGTTGACAATAGGTAATATAGTTCATATTGTTATCTTCAAAGTAGTTGCTCAGATTACATGACACAGGCATGAAAAAAATGATTAATCAGTCCAACAATGAAAGCACAAACAGTTGTTTTTGATGAACTAAAAGAGATTAGTAGTATGGTTATCTGTCTTGTATATACACATTTAACCTATTAATTTCCTTTGCATATGTTCTCAGTAGTGGAATCACTAAAGCATGTGAAAATTTTATTTTTAATTTTGTGAGGAACATTCACACAGTTTTCCATAGGCAGTATTTTCACTTTATCTCCAAGTCTACAAAACTGGATGTTCTGAAATAGTGCTGTTGAAAATGACTATCTTTTAATGTCCACAGGTCATTCTCCTAATAACATTTGTCATCTAAACACTGTCTAGCTGTGTCTTTTTTTATTATGTTCAATCTGAATTTTCAGACATCCTTCTAATTATATTTTAACTAACTAGCGTGATATGAGTCCACAGCAACTAATAGCCCTCCAAAAACCAGGCGCTGGGTCCTAACCAGGCACCCAGTCCTCCGATGCCTTTATTTTGTATTTTCTAGCCTCCAGAACTATGAGAAACAAATTTCTGGTATTTTTTAATAAATCACTGTGTGTTGCTTTGTTATAGCAGCTAGAATAGTCTAAGACAGAAGCCTACTGATTTTAGGGATATGTTTAATTCATTCAAACAGGTCCACTAATCTGCATTTTACTCTAAATAGATTAGACAAATCACTGCAAGTAGTTCTCCTTTTGAAGCAACAAAATTGTTTTGCTTGTTTTTCATTTTTATGCACAAAGACAAAAATACTTCCATAATAGTTTTATCCTTGGTATCTAATTAGGGAAAGTCAGAATATAAAAATATATGTTTATGTGTGAAAGAGTAACCAACATAGAGAGATACATATTTATCATTTGTGAACATTAGGTGGTCATTGCTTATCAAGAATTCTAATCATCTGTTCTAATAAAAAGATTGTTGGATCTTTTAAAAAGACCACTGTTTTTTTAAATTCAATTTTATGACTGTAGAGTGATTGTATATTTTAAATATTCTAAATGCAAGTACATTAAAATTTATGTTTAAAACTGTTTCAATGAATAACCTAATTAATGCAAACAAATTTCATTTAAACTATGAAAAATATTTTCACTTATTTTAAAACTTAACCCAAAACATAAATGTCAAATTACCCAGTTCTAATTCTCTTAAATTAACAATACGACTGGAAAATGTCTTTGTAATTCTGAAGAGAATGACTTTTTAAAAATAATTCATGCACTTTTTATTCATGCTTTCTTTAAATATTTAGTATGTACTTGTATCAGGTACTGCATTTGTTACTATGTAATCAACTATGAAAATTAGAAGAAATATGTGTATACACTTAAGAACAGAATATTTATAAATACAGTGTGTTCAAGTATATATTGCATTGAATACATATAATGTGAATTTTAATGTAGCATAATACAAATGTGTGTTAACTAAGCAATTTCTGATGTTTTTGTGGCTACTGATGTTTTGGTATGTTAGATGATTCTTAAAAAGTGAAACTATGAACCAGGCAGTTTATAGACATTCTAGTAATACTTAACAGAAAGAGGAAAGAACAGAGAAGTGCTACATCATATTGAAAAGAATTAAGTTGAAGTTTTTCAGACAGTTGATGGAGTAATTGATGAAAGCAACAAGCAAAATAAAAATAACAAGACAAATCATTAATCATTTGATGTGATAATATGAGAAAGAGACTACACTGGGTAAAGGTCCCTAAATGTTCTAATTTCCTTCCTAGAAGAATGAATAGTATTGTTCGAAGATCAGGTAAATTATTCCAAACACGAGGAAATCTCACTGCGAAGGAACTGTGAACAGAAAATCTCCTACTTACTGTGTTGGCCCAGGAGCCAGGAGTGGTGAGGAAATACTAGAAATGGAAAAATAATTGTATATTGATTCAGTATGAGGATGCAATATGTTTACAGCCCTTAATAAGGAAACTTCCAAATGTAGACAGGATGAAAATGCACATATGCAGGGGCACACAACCGTGAGCACGGGGTAGGTAATTACCTGGCTGCACTCCCTGCTGCAGCCTGCAACGCATTGATTATGCACTAACTCTTTTGAGGAGAGGGCAGCTTTCCCATGTGATAACGGCTATGTAGTTTCACAAATTCTTGTGACTACCTAAAAGATGACAAACAGGTTTAGTTCTCTGAACCGAACTAACGAGGAAATAGTCACTCACAAAGGCTTGGCTATATTGTGTCAAATTTTATGATGGAAGATGAAGTTAGAAATCCATTTGTATGGAAAGTCATAAAAGTACTTGCATGTCATGTCACAGAATTAGCCCTTAATTGTACAGAAATTTCTAAAGGAATTTTGCCTTAGTATTAAAAAATTATCGTATTCTGAATCACATACATATATGGAAGTGTGTGAGCAACTGAATCAACTACAATGTTTCATAAAAAGTTTAGGAAGTGTAATTTGTCACAAAATATTGACAAAAAGGTATATTTTGTTATTATTAAAGCATCCATTTTATCAGGAAGATGTAACACTACTATTTTTGCATACTATTAGTACTAAAGTCTAAAATATAAATAAAAAATTGGCACCAAAGACAAAAATCAAAATCATGCTGAGAAATAGTAATAAACTTTTGTGGGAACTGATGAAAAAACAAAAAACTAATGAGAATATGAAAATTTTCAGCAATTGATAGATTCAAACATAGATTTTAAAAACAGGAATCTTTAAGTATTCAAAAAATATAATTAATTAAAATACACTTTTTCTAGAATTATAACCTTTAATAGTTTTGAAAATCAATGTTATTCTCCACACCTTGAGAACAAAGAAGTCAATTTACATGATTTTTCAAATAGCTGAAAAATCTGGTGTAATTGACCATCTATTATGAGGGAAACTTAGAGTAAACTAAGAAGAGAAAGTATTCATTAGTCAGTCTAAAATGAGAAAGATAAAGATATAACTGGGGAGATACATTCATGATAACTTGTATCACTACCATCACACATAATAGTAGACCATTTAAAAATAGCTATATGTATACCTACACATGCATACACATACATAAACAAATATACATATTCCACATTAGAAATGAGCTAAAAATTTTTGTTAATAACATTTTTACCATTAGAAATAATAATCAGTGCAGTAATACAATAAAATATAAGATGACTGCTAGTAAAATGAGAACATAAATACATTAATTATGAAACAGAACATTAGACAAATCTGCAAAGTGTTAAAACTAGTACACTATAAAAGTTGATAAATACAGTCAATATGTTAAAATTTATTATACTTCTAAATCTGGTAGCAAGTGATTGGAAACTAAAAATGAAAGTATGTCAAAACAGAATTTGAAAATATAAAATAAAAAACAAATTTACTGAAAAATATACAGAAACTTTTCAGATGAAATTGTAAATATTATAAAATCCATTATTAAAGACATGTGATATATTCACAAAACTGTTATTTTAGTATTTTATAGAAACCAATATTTCATAAAACATAAAATTCCAACAAACTCTCATGAGATGTGTGATAACAGTTAACATGATAACTTTAAAAGCTGTCTTACTTTCTTTTTTCAATTCCAAGACAAAATATCCAACACCCACAAGTTAAAGACATACATCAGGATTCATGCAAACATTATACTAAAGGTCATACAAAGGATTAGGCATAAAATTCAGATTTTTGACTTGCCACTAATGCTGCAAGAGAGACAAAAGAAAAATATGTTATTATTTATAACTGGTGATTAATTTAATGTATATGCAAAAATAAATAGTGACAATGATAACTTTATTTGATCTTCTGATATATTCTAAACAGAGAATGACTTTGGGCAACTTGTGCAAGTAGCAGAAAAGTAAAAATCCTAAAAAAAAATTTTGCCTTAATAACTTTGAAGTAATCATTTATTAAAACTGGCTAGTCATTGAAGGATTAAAATATGCTTGACTGGAGTAATTTATAACTTTTAAAAGTAGTCCATTAAATGACGTTATAAAGTAAGAAATGAGAGTAAAGTCAAAAGAAAAACTGACAAGATGTTTAAACAGGCATTGCATGAAAAGTACATAAAAATAGTTGATACACTCATTAAATTCATTAAACCACAAGGAAATGCCCAGTAATTTCAAGTGGCAAAACTGAGGTGAAAACTACAAATAAATTAAGTACAATGGCAAAAGTTTTTTTTCTCCCATAAGTAAAGTGTGTGCAACAATTTAATAAAACAACATTGAAAAAAAATTATAAAGGAAGAAATAATACCATCAGATTGTCATGATGAGAAAACATATATATGTGACAGACAGCAAAACCACCAGAAAAAAGAAAGATACACTGAATAATAATACACAGCTAGTGATTTAACACTTTAAAAACAAATGACAAAAATCTAAAATGATGTGAAGGAAAAAGTTATTTTTGTTGCAGAAATTTATAAAGTACTGTATTTCATCTTTTTGATGTGTTTTGAAGTTATAACATCAGAAATTTTGTTATATTAAACTACTTTCCACACTAAAATATAAACAATAATGTATAGGAAAATATAATTTTTGACCGCTGCACTGTATGGATGAGAAGGGAAATACTTTGTCCATCATGTTCCTTTTGCCAAACTACACACACTCAGACAGACATGCATGTGTGGGAACAGGAAGTTACCTGACGAACAACAGCTGAGAGAGAAAACTAAAAGTGTGTTGTTCAGCCCGTTACTTCCCTCTCCGTTTCCTGATAGCGCCTTTCTCCCCAGTCTGAGTCCTGTTTGGTCTGAGACATACAGTTATGTCCGTGGAGGGTTATTCACAAGTGAAATTATTAACAAGTCATTGCTGTCATCACAATAGCAAGTTTCATTACCAAGGAAATGAATAAAACTGTCTCCTTCGTCTTTGAATTGGATCTCAACTTGGGTGGTAATAAGGTGTTACCACAACCAAGGGGATAAAGAGACTCTGCAGCATCGTTCCTGTGCTCTGGGCTCAACTGTCCTTTGCACCAGTGCTCTTTTCAGGCTACTGCATTTTGGTTTTATTGACAATTGCACCATATGATATGAAGCTTTCCTACTCTTATTTTCTCTGTTATCCATTATTATTCTGGATTACATATTAAACCACGTCTGACGATGGTTGGTTTTAGTTGTAGCAGATTTCAGTTGCCATTTTTTCATAAAAATTTGTATAAACAGGTGTCAGTTATGCATTAGACTCTAGAGAGTAAAAAATTACAAAAGTAATTACCAAAACTATTCATGATAATCTCCAAAATAGTTTTCCTGTGTTAATTTGTTGCTTTTCTCAATTAATTTGGAGATCAAAATTGCAAAAATCTAACTTTAATAATTTTCTTTTTCATTGCATATTCTGTATCTGTATATTTTTTCTATTTGAATATTATCAACTTATAAAGCTGCTTTAAAAAAAGAACAGACTCTAGATTTAAATTGTTTGGTATTAAATCCTAGATCATCTGCCCACTAGATTCTTCATACCAGGTACTTACCCATAATCTGTACAAGAGGGTAATCACTGAACCTACCTCTCAGATTCGTGTGGATAAAATATATGCAAAATATTGTATACATAGCATCTTTATGATAACTCTCTTACTGTGAGTATAGTATTATTACTATGATAAAATGTGGGAATATTTTCAATGGTATCTTGAAAACATAATTACTTACAATTCAATATCAACTTACTATAAAACTCGTTTCTTCTTTTTTTTAAATGAAGACCTTCTTTAATTTGTAGCTTCTTAGAAATTGTCTTCTGTGCACATACAAAATATTCCCGAGGCACTTGGATTTATCATTTTGACTCTACAGTAATCCACACAATCTCTTCTTATTTAGTAGACTGTAAAGTTTTGGTAGAGATGAGTTTGCACACTGGTAGTCCAACACTATTAAAGTTTCCAGTAGCTTAAAATAAAGTGACTTCTCTTTCCCATGGCTTTGTGTCTAACAGGCCCCCAAATCCCTGCCAGATAGTCAAGTTATCAAGTGACTGTCAAAAGAACCACAATAAATGTATTCAGATCTCTGCAGAATCTTTCTCTTCTCGTCATTATTTCCATGGTCTACAAGTCAATAAGAATATGTCAAATGCCTTTAGAATACTGTAAGTTGATTTTCTGAGGAGTGGGTTTAGATAATGTTTCAAAATCTATAATATACACTCAGAAGAACAATATTCACTAATGCTCTCCACGGTTATAGGAAGTGTCTAATTCCAAACAGGGCATGCTGAATTTGTTATGCTGAAGGAGGCTTACCAATGTTGTCAGTTTCCGACTGCTTTGAAAAAAACCTGTTCATTCTTTTTTCTCTGATATTCTCGATTTGCCTTAGTGATGGTAAGTAGAATATTTGAGCTTCTTCTGATCATATTTTGTTGATAAAATTTCCTCAGTGTGACAAAAGGTTTCACATAAGAAGTATATTGTAAGATACTCATTTTAAAATAATCATTTAGAGGTATTAAGCAAATGAACAATATTATAAGTGAGAGATATTTAAAGTTTAATCATCTAGGTTTTTCTGCATTTCTAAAAATTTTCTTAAAGAATAGTAAAGAATTTAAAATGTACATAAAATCTCTTGATAAATTGTCCATCTTTATATAAATACAATATAGGTAAATATAATAATTTTATATCTCTCATCAGAGAAATTCCAAATAGCAATTTACAAATCACATTTCATTTTAAGTATGACAATATTTTCTGCTTATACAATGCATATCAAGGTACCTTTCAAACACTGTTCTATTAATCTTCACTGCATTTCTTTGCAATTTTTACTATCTTTTTTTCTACTTTATGATCAAGGAAAACAAAGGTTGATACACTAATTAGCTACAATCATTCAACAAACCTACAAATGAAGTTGGATGTTACCTCTTAATATTTGCTCAAGTTTGATTGCCAACAAAATGTTACTTAGAAAGAAAATGCATCAAGGACAGTTTTACAGTACTTATAAAAATCCTTCTATAGTCTTTCACATGTCTAAGAAATGCACCTATCCTGAGATCTTTAAATGTTACTAAAGGAGAATAATTTAAAACAGAATATTGATGCCTTTCTATTAAATTCATGGAAAGATTAGTTTTACAAAGTACAGTGAAAAAAGGAAAAAAAAAAACCTCACATGAATGCAAAGACAAAATTTTAAATGCACAGAGAAAAATATCTTGAGTAATTGTTAGACCAACTTATACAATTTAAGATGTTATTAGCACTTATTAAAAAATATATCCTATGGAGCAAGATGAAAAAAGTTGAGTGTTAAATAATAGTGCCTAATATTGATAAACAGTAATTTTCTCAATGTTCTACTCATTTAGAGGAACCCTGACTGCAAAATTTTTTAGTTGACTTCTTATCTCCAAGGTGCTATAAGGTAATTTTAAATCCTGGATAATTCACTTGCCTTAAAGGACTTTCAGTTAATTTAGCAAATGGGTAAGACATATTTATTATTTTTGACTTAGAAGAAATGTCAGACTGCTCAGACTGCTTTTACCTGGAGCAAAAAATAACAGTAAGAATTGTATAAGAATACATTAAAATGAAAACCAAAGAATTGAATTAAATGAAAGAATTAGTAGATGTACATCTCCTATAAGTGCACAACCACCACAAGTCTGATTAGATCCATGAAAAACAGAAAAGAATCCTTCCTCAGGACAAAAGGGAAATCACCCTGTTTCTGGTGTGCATCTTACTTTCTTTCTTTGTTTCATGAATCTTTCTCCTTGAATTAGTCTTTTTCTTTCCTGTAGGTAAACCTTTGCTCCTTACTAACTCTTGGAAACATTTTACAAAAACACAAAAGCTATAAAACAAAAGTCAAACTGAGAAATATATACATAGAAAAAACATAATTTTGCAGAGTTACTTTATTGAAACAGAGTATGTAGAAACTTTTAAAAACAAAAAATTTAGAGAGTTAAAATATATATGTATACCGAAAGTGTTGCATCCATATATTATCAATTTAGGTGGCTGCTAGCCTAAGTTTTTTTTTCTTTTTTAATGATGTAGTCATCATTATGTTTTCCTCTAGTCCACTTTATAATTTCATATAATTGTATCTACCCCAGATAAGACTTATAATTATTTTACTCTAACTATAAATTACAGCATTGAAAATATTCAAGTTGGCTAGCTCTAAAATCGATTTTGACATCTGTTTATTGACTCTTATGAATTAAATAACTTTTATATTATGAACATGAAATAAAATTAACTAAAATATATAGAGCCGTGCATTATTTTTATCACTCTTAATAGTGTCTTAACCTCAGGCTAAAAGTATATATTTCTGTTTTAACAGTATCTACTTACACCTAATTTTATTGGACTGCCTTGGTTACTTTTCTCTGTTGCTGGGACAAAACACCCGAACCCAAAGTTCAGGAAGGAAAGGTTTATTCAGCTCGCGGTGGAGGTTTCAGTCCATAATCAGCTGGCTCCAAGGCAGGGTGGCATGGCACTGGGGCGACAACTCACGGCAGGTGCCAGAGCCAAAGTAGCCAGAGCAAAAAGGAGGAAACAAGCCCTTTCTCCTCCCTTATATTGTAAGCAGCATCCTCCCCCATCCCCAGGGTAGGTGTGGCACTCACAAAATCTCCTTGCTTTCCTTTGCATAGGATGAGGGTATTTACAAAGGAAGAAACCTGGCTCCCTGCTGAGTCTCCCATTAAAACTTCTAAACTGCTCAAGTTGACTCAATGTATCAACCATAGCATAGGCCAAATATTGTTAGTGGTTTCCATAGACTGGATGAAGGGAGAGTTTACAGAAAGGTGTCAGAAAGATTGGCCTCTCCCTAAAATTCACCTTGCAAAGAAAACACGATGGAGTAGAGCACAGCTGGGAAAGTCAACAGTGTCTTGAAGCAGCCATCGAAAGAGGCAGAGAGACTGACATGACAGAGGGCAGGGTTGTGATTCTCCCCAGCCATCAGAGAGCTGCTCTGCAGCACAGCAGAGTGGCTTTGCTTTTAATATCTTCCAGGCTGTCACCAGGACATGTTAGCTTACCACACTTCAGCCGCCAATGAAGACTCCTCACAACCTCCAACTACCCTCCTTTCATTCCAGCTCCAGACTTCTGAGCTCGGAGGGAAAAGGGGTAGAAAACTGTGAAGGTTACCTAGGATGAGGGGAAAAGGGAAAATAATGTTACCACATTCTTGTTCTGCGAGTAGTCTTTCTCCTTTTTACAAGTGAAACTCATGTTTGGAAAAGAATAAAACTACAAAACTTTATTATATCTGATGAGGTTTTCTACTTTTGCTGTTCATATATATATATATATATATATATATATATATATACACTGTTATTATTTGGGGGTTTAAAATATTAAGGAAGGTATATAAGTTTTATTCAAATTTTGAAAGTAAAATAATTACCTCCATCAAATAAAGATAAAGAAACAGAGATGAAATAAAACTGCTTTGTTACTCCATCTTGTAATTGATGGTTATAAATTAAATGAAGTTTTTACCATTTATGAACATGAAATATATAAATCTGTACAGGCATTGATGCACTGAGGAGTATAGAATTCATATTCCCAAACCTGACAGCCTGTGTTTTTAAACTTCACGAAATACTATGAAATTTCACTCCAAGGTAATTAGAGCAATTTGCACTCCTACAATCATGAATTTAAATTAATTTTCCTATAAGCTCACCAAAGTTTATTAAATTTGCAATTTAAAGTGGTTCTAAATTAATGTTAGGTTTTAATTTTGGTGCAGTGGTACTATTATTTTCCTTATCTATTTACTTTATCTTTATATTTTCAGGAAAATAGGTTTATGGTCAAAAATTATGAACTTTCAGTAATTATTTATATTAACTATTTACATTCAATTTTTGCTTTTTTAAATTCTGTACATATGTTTATATTTATGTTTACTTTTTATTTTACTTATATTTAGTTTACAAACATTCACTGAGTTTATTTTTTCTATTAGTTGATGCCTTGAATTTGATTTTAAAATTGCTAACATGTAACTCTGCTTTTGCAAGCTTGGGAAAGATCTCACTGTCTCTGTCTGTCTCTTTCCATGCATATACACACATACATGCACATACACATGCATATACATGGGGGGTGTATTTGTGCACGCTTCATTAGCTCTGTCATCATTTGCATGTGAATGTGTAAATAAATATATTCTTTGATAAAATGCAAATGCTATATTTTTCAATTGATTTTCCTTATTTTTCAGCTGTAAGAACTATAAATATTTTCTTTGTGTACATTTTGCTGGTGATCATGTTTAGTCTGGCACAGGCTGGATAAGTGCTCTAGCACTGTTACATATCCAACACATAATGAAATATTTTAGTATAATGCCTCATTAAATAACAGCAATGAAATAATAATCATCTATCAATATTTATGTTCAAATGGAAAATACAGCATAAAAATAGTGACATATGCTGTGTCAAAACATAACATTTTCTTTCAGACTACTGCAATATATGTCTTCTGTTAAGCAAGAAATGATGTAAATCAAGATTTATAAAGTTTTATTTCTTTTACCAGTTTCAGTTCTAGAAGTCTAGCATAATAATCAAAACCATCACTATGCAGTTTATTTTCATTGTAACTGTATTTTTAAATAAAAATTAGAAATAATCTAACTTTTAAACATTGTCATGGTCAAACAAAAGACAGTTAACAAAAAGGATGGAGATTTAAAGGAATTGTTGGGAAACATTTATTCACAGAGAGAAAAATTATTAACATACGTGACAAAGTAACATTGAGCAAAATGATACACATCTTTCTTAAATGAATCAGTAAAATCTGCATATTATTATATTTTAAAAGAAAAAATAGATAGAAGAATGATATTTATATTTTCATGTTAACATTGCTTTGTAAAAATATAAAAGATACATTTAGAAAGATATCAATAAATGTTACTTTTTAATGAAATATCAGATTTAAGCACCAGAGGTAGAAGTGTTTCTTTAGGTATCTGTGTACATTTTTTTGTTTGTTAAAAGCATATTTACAAATGTATGGAAACTAAATATTTATAACACTATTCTAACATTTAAAATTGTAATAATTTTACATGCATTTAAAAAAGGAAGAAATACTGTGCCATATATTTTGATAAATAGTGTTGGATATATTTTCCACTTTGAAATATGTTTAGGAATGAAGTAATAATGCATTTATGAATACTAAAAGCTGTAACACACTTAGTTATACTTTTCAAGGTCAAAAAGACCTATAGAGATACATCATAAAACACAGTGCTCACTTCATCTACAAAAACGCTATCCAAATTTACAACAATCAACAAATGTCATTCATGCTGCAACCAGTATCAAAGTTGACAGGCAAGCATAGAGCAGGTGGATTGCTTCAATTACTTGTCATCTACAATGAATAAGAAATGAATTCTAAAAGCTTTCTGGAGATCCATAAGATGCTGGCAGCAGCTCAGAGCAATATGACATTGACAGTGAAGTTTGGGCAAGATAAAAACATTTCCCCCCAGAAAGGAAAGGCATTGTTTTTTTGTGGCCTTTGGTTTGTTGACCATTTAACTATAAATGCAACAGCTGGTCACTGAAAGGATGGTCTCGGGACCCATTGAAGGGTGCTGAGATGTGATGCTTTTGGCTGGCAGCCTATGTATGTGAGATGAAATAATCCCCACAACTGGACACTTTAGCAGCTGGCCAGACAAAAGACATTGTTCAGATATGTAACAGCTGATCATTGAACATTCTAGCAATACTTCCTGAAAAGAAAGTGGTTACCAGCTTGGTTGGCACATATTCAGAAACAATCAATATTCAAAGTTTGAGAGGAGGATTAGTGGAATGATAGGTCATAAAGCATGGTATTGTCATTGTCTCAAATCTCTAAAAGACTTTCAGTAAGATTAGGTTAGCAGCTCACAGTATAAAAATGAAATGAATCATGCTTTAAGTTTTCAACATTGAATAGCCACTTTATACTATTGGTTTTCTCTTCACTAAAATTAATCTTTTTGCCCTCTCAGAATCCATTTCTTATTTACTACCAGTGTACAGTTTTTTCCAAGGCAATGCTACTATATAATACACCTTTTTCAACATTCCTTGTGAAATGTCAGTGCTCCACATTGATTACTATATTTAACTCTTTACTAAGTCCATTTTTCAAAAATATATAACATACTTGAAAGATCACTCAGCATGAAAGAAAGTAAGTAAAAAAACACTGTACACTTAATGGTAAAGATGACTTCATCTTGATTTTACCAACATGAATGAGATAAGAAGATAAGGCAAATTAAAATCTCAGTCTGAAATTTTTATTTTCAAAATTAAAATTTACTGTATAATTATATTTGCCTTACTTATAAAGTGTATGTTGTGTTAATATTCAACTAAAGAATAATTATGATATATACTTTCCAGAGCCAAGGTTAAATAAGTAAAAATAACACTATTTTTTGTCATTTACATAATTGTGATTCGTGATAGTAAGTTTTGAAATATTCTATCAGAAGAATTTCTTTTGACTGGAACTCAGTACTTCAAAACTGTTCTTCAGCATTTATGAAGCAATATCTCTTCTAAGAAATTTTATGTAAAATCCTAATTGTCTAATATAAATGGTAATTATTTGATTACTGCAATTTTTACTGATTTAACTTGAACACAAGTCTGACTTCAGTATGAATTAAGGTCTTAATGGATTCCTAGCACAAATGCCAAAGGAAATACACAATGCAAAGTTCAGAGGCAAAAGATCTTATCTTATGTTGTTGCTTACAAGTTACATATTGAAAACAAGTCTGAAAGTGAGAGAAGACTTTCAAAAGACTTATAGACAAAATTATGAATGTAAAGACATTGACCAGAAAAACAGTTCAAACCCATGAAATTGCAATTTGAGCTCTTTACAGTTTAATAAGCATTAGAAAGAGTTTACAAGCTTTGTATAAATGGGGTAAGGTTTCATTATAAAATTCATTCTGCTCAACAAAAGGAGAAAAAAAATGGTATTACTATGTGCCCTAACAATCCATAATCCTTAAGATAACAATATTTATGAAAAATTTAAAATTTCTGGATAAAAATGCTTTTAATTTGAAATCATATAATTTATACCATACAATGCTTTCAAGATAAAAGTCTTGATAATTTTCTCCATTTAAAAAAGACCCATTAAATTACATCTTAAAAGCACAACAAGAGTAAGTGTATGTACATAAATCTAGCCAGATGTAACTGCATGTCTGCATATACATATATAGTCAGTCAACTACCATTTTGTTTTCAGCATGACTACTGGACTTCCAGCATTTCTAAAATTATCAACCAATATTCGTTTCACAAAAATTGACAGAAATTTATTTTTTTCTTTCATATTTTAAATGAAATACAGCATATTTATAGTGGTGGTAAAAATTGAATTATAAAAAATTGTTTATGAGTAGTTTAATTAATCATTTCTTTTTACTATTATATTTACACACCCTCAAGACACAGCTGGTACAAACATTGTTGGGCAATCATTGATTAACACCCCCTGTGTTTTAAAACAACTGTATTATGATCTTAAAATTTGTGTCCCATTCTCCAATCATAGCACTGATATTTGAAACAAGATTATATTTCTGCCTCATATGGGAAAATGCAATGCTGGGTAACCATATTTTCTACTTTATACTTTAGGAAGGAAAATAAATAATTCAGCAATACCACTTTATAATTTATGAGCCTATACATTATTTGCCTTATGAAAATATGCATGGTATTATTACCCGTAAGTGCTTACAAGGAAATTAGAAAAAACACTTAGACATGCAAACTGTCTTATTTTGGAAAACATGTGTTTAAATGAACCACTAATATTGAAATATTCTTTCTACTAACTGGGAGAAAATTGTAATAATAGCTCATATTTTTTGTATATTACCAATTATAAAACAAAATATGTTGTTACATGAGTAATTAAAATAATTTTAATAGGATTTAGAATAAGGTAGAAATTGATAACACCTTCAGTTTTTCTCATAAGACATGAAAATTAGAATATAAAGAGAGGAACAAGTTATTTGCAGATGTACTTAATGGCAGGACAATTGCTATCATCCCTTCCTACCACTAATACTAAATATATATGTAGTAAAATATACAGCACAATAAGAATTGATTATTATATTAAGGCATCAAATTTAAAGCATCACTATTTTCTGTGTATTACATGTCTAAAGGAGAATATATTGAACAAAATTCAGCAAAAGGAAGGGATAAAAAGAGATTCTTTATATATATTCTTCAATCCAATTGACCTGTATCCAACATAAATTTTCAATTTAAGTGTCAATGACTTGAATCATATAATCTCTTTTGACTACTCCTTAGTCTCCCATTCTAAGCTTCCCACCTGTATCTCTATTTTGGGGAAAACTAGGGAAGTTAATGTACTTATAAATCAAAATGGTAGCTATGATAAATGAAAAATACAACGTTTGTGGGTTTTCTACTGCCTTTTTGATTAAAATAAGCAAAATAAAACAATTGCACTATGTTTTTAAACTTAAATTTAAGTTTCACTTAAACTTCAAGAAATTAACTTTAATATCAAAAAGTATAGGTTCTCTAAATGCTTTATTTTTTTCTAGATACTCTTTAATAAAGCAAAATATTGTCTTAAATGTGCATGGTAAATTATAGACACATTTAATCAGAGGTTACAATAGATTACTTTTGCATTGCAACTATATCAATGCTTTTACACTTGACATATAAGTTATTATAGATATTATAAACTTTTATAATATCTATTTTAAATTGAAAAAAGTTCACTGTGGCTTCTACTACATGATTCCTGTAATCATTGGCTTGGAAATTAAGAAAAAAATTCTATGATCACTGTTTTCACATACTTTAGACATAAAAATCAGTCCTATTCAATGGCAAAAACAAAGTCATAGAAGTGTTACTTGAAATGCTTGGAAGGCAGATAAGGCATAAATTAAAGTTTTAGGTTGAAAGAATGATTGTACAAAACACCATAATTTTTGTGTATTGGTTTGTACTGAATATAAAGAGAAAAGTAGAGGAAGTAGTTGAATTTTGAAATAAGATCCCTTGATTTTCAGAAATTCATGCAACTTGAAGCATTTTGAAGAAAAAATTGCAACTTGAAGGATTTTGAAGAAAAAAATTTAAAAGATTGATTGAAATGTGTGACATCAGACATGTTAAGAAAATTCAGTGTGAGGTTTCCACAAACAATTAAGCATCTAAACACAGTCACAGCTTTTAATGCAGATAAAAAATGACTCAAGAGAAGAAACAGCTATGAATGCTGTCTCTACTACCAAAGCTAAATAAATTTAAGTTATACGAAACACGACTAAATAAAGTAGAATCAAAATGCAATTCAGAAACAAAGGAATACAAGTCTTCCTGGAGAATTGTAGGCTTTCTATTAACATAGCGAGTGGACTATTTATGGGTGAAGTTCAGTGAAATGATTCAAACACCAGGACAAAGAAAGATTAAGTCTTAAAATTATCCCTAGGTACCTATGATCCTAGGGACTCCATCTTTCCACTCAAACAAGGCCTCTTCAGATGTAGTGAAGGACAACGTAGGAGAAGGAGCATCTCTTAGTACAGAGGCAAGAGACACAGAGACTTATTTTCAGTAAAGAAACATTTGGAAAAGCAGATTAAAAATTGTGAACATATATATTTTCGAAGCAACTAGAATTTTTCTATATGATCTACAATGTGAAATTTTTTCTTGTAAATTTTAAGAGATTTGTTTTTGTGTTTCAATTCAGTGAATTGATGCAGGGATAGGTTTAATTTTTCTCCAATTATTGTCTTTGAGCATGCTTTGAATAGAAGTAAAATTTAGCATCCTGGAGGGTAAATATGTTGTTTGCTTTAAATTCATGGCTGTATCCACATGAATGACAGCAATGTCTGTCATGTAGTGGGCACTCAATAAATATTTATTGACTTACTGAGCTAATAAATGTTTCTACAAAACTTGTTTTGCTATCCTGCCTCCATTAATTATATCATATGTAGGTCTCATAAATTTTGAGTGTCCATTACTAATCTAACCACTTCAATTTCAAACAGGATTTCAATGCTACTATCCATCCTGCCTTCAGTCCCACTGGAGTGGAGATTCCGGGTGACATGGAACAAAGAAACGAGGAATATGATCTAGCTCTGACATATCTCATTCCTCCCTTTTTCTACATGGTAGTTGGTCTTACGTTTTGGACAGTGGAGGACCAAAACGAAACTGGCCAAACTGAAAAACAACAGACTGTGTTTGTAACTTTCTTGTGATTTCCCTGGACAATACAATTTCCCTGATGAAAAGAGGAGTTCTTTGTCAGTTACGAGTCCACATACTCACCATGCCAGAATGGGTTTGTAAGATTGCAGTTTTCCATGCCCCTTTTGCCACCAAGCCTTCTAAACTGAGACAGCCTCTGAATCCTGAGGTCCCTCCTCCATCAGCAGGCTGTAGGCTCCACAGACCTTCGCATGTGACAAACAACAATCAGAGTTACTTATATATTTGCAACTGTATAAAAGATACAGTTGAAATACATTTTAAGTGTTTCACTTGTTTATATAGTAAATTTTTAAAACTAGATTTCCTAAAAAGCCAAGCAAACAGACATGACATATCACAAACTCCAGAATCTGAGAAATTTTATTATATATAAAAATAATCCACTGAACAAGTTCTATTTATGCCATGGCAATGTGGTATAAAAAAGCTTTTAACTAGTCAGTGTCTGTCAGTTTTGCTAATTTCAATGCATCAGTGGAAGATCTCTGTCTTCCTTAGTCAACCACAACTCTATTCACTGAAGAGCAAAATCACTGCATTTGTATGGGTTTCAGATTCTCAGGGAAACCAAGAGCTGAAAACACAAAACAACATTTCCACATCTCCAATCTATGAGACTTACATGTAAAAATCATTGCCATTTTCCAGGATAAAATGGAATGTCATGAAATACTGGAAAGAAAAGTTTCTTCAAATTGCAAAATACTTTATATTCAAAACTCATCTGGGAAGGAAGAAGTCAATCAAGATGGCCGATCAGTGAGCAACAAAATACAAAGTCTCCCAGGAGAAACAACTCATATGCCAGGATAAAACATCCTGGAGAGATCCAGACAGAGGGAGATGGATCCTCTTGACACAAGAAGTTAAAATGTAAAAAAGCTCATCAAACACATCAGGACTACAAATGGAATGCTAAAAATTACGGGACATAGCATTTTTGCTGTGACCTGCCAAGATTGCACCAGCCTGAATTTGCACCAGCTTGAATCTGCGTCAGCTGGCAGAGCTGTCCAAACTCATTCCCACCACCACTCACAGGAGCCACAGCAGTGCTGAAGTCAGGGGTTGGTGAGCCCAATGGAGAGTGGAGCCGTCGAAGGGACCTTCATTAATCCACAGTCAATGCTGGGAATAAGACCCACCCCCATGGGAAGGGCACGACCAAATGTGTGACATGTTAGAATCGGGCAGGAGGAGCCTGAACTGGGAGCAACAGTGACTTCAGTTGGTTGCTCCCTCCCCAGAGCAGATTCCTGGGATTTGCTTGGACTGGGCCGTGCCCCTGGCTGGGACCCAATGAGCCATCCCAAATTGATTCACTGCACCTAGCACACACTAACCTGGTGAAGGCCCCTAAACTTTGGCTGGTCCAGTGGGGAAGGGTAGGAATATGCAGCCGCTGCTTACACCTCAGTGACAAGAGCAGGCGGGAAAGGGTAGATTCCTCTCACCAACATGCTTCGGAGGAATCGTGGCCGAAAGGGAAGGGGGCTGGGACCTGCGCTGTAACCTGTGTGGAGGAAGCCAGGGCCATGAAAGGAGAGAGAGGTGGGAGGAGGCCCACAGCCCAGAACCCTGAGAGCACTGATCCAAGAGAGGGAAAAACAAGGGAGAATGAGGGCGGCAAACACACAACATCAGACATGGCTTCAGTGGACATCAAGAGATATCTTTGGGATCTTGTAGTTCAGCTCAAAACTGAAATATTAAATCAGGTAAAGCAAGATATGAGTAGAGTAATAAAATAAATACTCTCAGGAAGCATCTCTCAGGAAGATACAGATGGAAGAAGGGAGTAACACAAAAAAAGGAGAGAAACATTCGATAAAGAATATAAAGAAAATATAGAATACATGAAGCAGATCCAAAGAGACTACCAGGATATTAAAAACTCCATTGAAAGCTGGCAAAACTCCTTAAAAGAAACTAAGGATAGACTCTCAAAACTTGAAGACAAGTTTGCAACGTGTGATCATAAAAGGAAAGATCTCTTAAAAATAACAAGGAAACAGGTAGTAACAATACAAAAGCTAGAAGATGACAAAAGACTCTATAATTTATGAATAAGAAATGTGAACAAAGAAGCAGGAATACAAACAGGCAAATTACAAAGGATATTTACAGAAATAATTAAGGAAAACTTCCCAAGCATGGCAAAAGAAAATGACATTCAGTTGTGTGAGGCATACAGAACTCCAGCCACCTAAAATCAAAACAGATCTACACCCAGATATATAATAATCAAGATACTAGAAATTCAATATAAAAATAGAATATTAAAAGCCATCAGAGAAAAGAAACAGATTACCTATAAAGGTAAGCCCATCAGGATCATGGGTGACTTCTCGACACAGACCATCAGATCAAGAAGAGCTTGGAGTGAAGTATTCCAAGCCCTGAAAGAAAATAACCTCCAGCCCAGATTGATGTACCCAGCAATACTGTCACTAGAAATTAATGGAGAAACAAGATGCTTCCATGACAAAGAGGAACAGGGGGAGTTTGTGACCACCAATCCAACCCTACAGAGAATACTGAAGGACATTCTAGAGAGAGAGAAAAAAAATACCAGGATTTTAGGAACAGTGGCAGAAAGCCCTCAATGAGTGAGACAGGCAGTAGAATGAAGGAGAAAACTAGACAAACAAAGGCAGAAAAATAGCATAGCAGAAATGAGGCAGAGAAAGATGACTAGAATCTCTAACATAGATGGCCTTGATACACTATAGTTAATAGTGTACCAGGATTTAAAACCCACATTACTCACACCACTCAGCTTCCATGTATTATATTCTGTTCTACTCATTCTACCTGTACTAGATTTGAGAGCACAGACAGTAATCCCCAAAATAACAGGATATAGTATGGTAATCATCCTTAATTTCCTATTGACTTAATCTAAAGCTCTGTAAAACCTACACTGTTTTACCATGACTGATCATAATCAAATCTGGTTTGTTAGATCACTGTTTTGTATGGATAGATTTTATTCAAAGCTGTTATGATTGACAGTATCAAGTCTGAGAGTATAGGCAATTGCACTTAAGATGACAAGATCCACTAGAATATCCACTCTGGCTTGATTATTACCTGCCTTTGAAGTTTTATACTGTCCAAAATGTTTTATTTTTGCTAATATTGTTATTTACTGCTATACTCAATTATACTGCTATATTCAATTATGCCTGATGATATAGACAATTCTATTGAAGATAATAAGAAACAACACAGTAATCATCATAGATCACCTTGTACTGTGCTTTTGTATGACTTTTTGGTTTCATGTTTTTATAGGAATTTGTTTTGTTTTGTCTTGCTATGTTTTGTTTTTCCCTCTAATAAAGAAAGGACAGAAATACATGTAGAGACTCATGCATGCATAGCTGTTTACACTCTCACTGTTTGAATATCTACTTTGTATGCTTTAATTTTGTAACTTGAACAACTATTTCTAAGAGAACAATATGTAATTTATCAACTAGTGATTTCTTATTGTTTATCTTTTTTTTGAAATTCTGTATTATCTCTACCCCTTACATGCTTTTCTCTTTAAATAATAAAAAAAAAGAATGTAAAAAAACCAAAAAACACAAAACTCATCTGTTTTTGAGCTAATATGTAGTCTTTAAATTAAAAATACAGTTTTACAAATAAATATGATTTATGTCTCTTTACACTCCATTTGGAGTGATACTGTAAGCAAGTCTATAGAGAATAGTAGAAATTAAGAAAACATTGGGCAGTATAGAGAAATGGGGGAAATAATTGTTATGAGAGAACTGACTGCTTTTCCACCTCTATCTGGGTTGACTCCCAGTGAGTGGTGTTCAAACTGTGTGAAAGAAGTTTTTATGTAGGTGAAGAATATTGCAGATCACAAAACGCTTGCTAATATGAAAGTAAGATCCCCGGAGCGACAAAAGGGTGCAGGGGTTACAGAGTTAGAAAGGCACTTTGCACTGCTTGTTAAAACTGAGATGGAAAACAAAATGATACCTGGCATTAAGGATGTGGTGCAAGATTATTTCAAAACCTATGTTCCTCTTGAGTCTATATTGCAATGTAGAAAGCATGAGGAAAAATACTCTGAAGTGGATATTTTTAAAACTCGACTCAAATGGGATGCTTTTGCATTCTTTCTTACATTCGGTGTAACATTCTTCTCATTATATGAGTCAGGTGTCAGGAAACTATTTCTTAAATTGGTCAAAAATACATTTGATTTGAGCATTTTTCTATCTAGTAAAGGGAGTAAAATAATTTTTCTAAGTAACAGATAATGTTTTTTTAAATAACTATTTTCCTAACCAGTAACCAGTGAGGAGAAAGTGGAGGAGTATATGGTAAAATATTAAAGTTTTATTTCTCTAGTCTAACAGATTAATACTTTACTACACTTTTTTTAAAGAATTACTTAATGTGCTTTTGTGTATATAACAAGTTGGCTTGAGGTGTAAATCCAAGTTTCCTTGTGAAAACTGAGAATATTAGTGCTTGGGAGTCAGATTAAAATTAATCGGGTCACGGTCTGAAGCAGTTATTTTTCATTGCTGACCACTTCCTCATTTTGTCATGTAGTCATTCTTAAAGCACAGTTGTTGCTTGGTCTATTATTTACTGCACTCCACTGGTTTGCTTATTATGCCATGGGTTTTTCTTGTTCATCTTCATTCTTTTGATTATTTTACTTTTTCAAGACTTGAGTATTTAACTTTTGAAGAACTAATTCTTCATCTACACTTACACACTGATACACACAATCCAGTGACTTGAACTATAGTTTTATATGTATAGTTGGTATATGACTATATCCAGATTTGACTCTTTTCCAGAGATTCAATTCCCTACTGCATTGCCTAGGCAAAGTCTCAGTGTGAATACTTGGTGGGTACTTCACTCTTTGTAAAATGATACTGATTTCTTTTCTCTCAAACTCACCACTCTCTTAGTTTTCATTTAAGCAAGAGATAGCATAATTAACTTGACTATTCTCATAAAAAATCCAGGAAATCATCTGTAGTAGGTTCTTCCCCATTGCTAAGATACAAGAAACCTTCAGTTTAATTGACTGAGATTTATTTTGGCTCACAGATTCAGTGCATTCAGTCCATGGTTGGCAGGTTCCAAGGCACACGTAACAGGGTGAAAGAGCACAGTAGAGTAAAATGACTCTTGCCACTGTAGCTGGAAAGCAGGGAGAGAAATGAGAAGCCAGGAATAACACCAAATAAATATTTTTTGTCTAGATTTTGTGCTAGTCTTTCACTTTTACAATAGTAATTTATATATTCTGTGTGCTACCCCTGGCTTCTTTGATGATTTTAAGAATCAATATATATTACTCTAGCTTCTCAATTTACAATGAAAATGAATTTTAAAAAATAATAAGGCAGCTTTCTCTCTTTAGATAATACAGGAGAGAAGCAACAAGCTATGGAAACAAAATATATGATTTTTCTTATTTCCTGCCTGAAACCAAGAGAGAGTTCATTCTCTCGTTTTTCTATTTTGACAGACAAGAATAGAGAAAGAAAAGTCAAACAACATAAACCCTTGCCAAGGTTGACCTGGCAGGATATGAAGTCAAACACTGAAGAAGCTTTTTAGGAGCCTATAAAATGTTAGAAATGCTATAAGCTTCTTATTGTGTCAGGGAAGTATAAGTAACACTGATAAATCAAAACATTCTGGAGAGCCTCAGGGTCAGCTTTGAGAACTGGTAACAAAAGTGGATTTTGAGCAAAGATGTCAGAGTTTTGGCATACTTAAGAAAAGTTGTAGATATACAGTGATGTTAAATATTGCTCAGGATGCTTAACAATGGAGGTTTACAGCCTTTTAAATAAAGCTGCAGGTTTTCTCCTGCCGAGTGTCTTCTGAGTGTAGGACTCTGTAATGTAAGAGCACTACAAAATCATTACCTACTAAATTGTCTGAATATCTGTTCTAACTAGAGGACTTTGAGTTCATGTAAGTGAAGGTTATGTTTTAGCTCAGGTGTGCTGTTCTATAATGTTCACATGTCGGATACTGGCATCTTAGCTGCTACGCCTTAAAATGTAGCAGGTTTGAATTTTCATGTGCTGAAAGCATAAAATATATACTCTTTTAAACCTTCTTTATGTATTCTGAATATTAATCCTTTGTAAAATTTCTCCCTTCTCTCGGTTTCCTCTCTGTGCTGCAGACTGCTTCTTCTGAAAGGGATAAGTATGTTGGTTGGATATTAGCCTTTTTGTACAGTTTGCTTTGTTTTCTGTGCTGTTCAAGTCTTTCCCAAACATCAACAAATGTGCCTATGTCTTAAAATGTTTCTTCTGGTTTCTTCTTACATTTCATTTCAAGTTCTACCTTTATGCCTTTTCTTCTAAACAGAATCATTAAAAGAAACTGAAATTAAACACCTGCAAACTCAAACATCTAAATTCTACCACTAGCATTTTTTTCTTAGTTATGAAGTATTCTTTGAACATTTGCCATGTATTGTATTTCGAGGTTTACAGTGGAATTTAAGGCTTTTCGATGTCCTGGAGGACATGATCTTGAAAGGGAGATGAATAAAAAACACTAAATGCACAGTTATGCATGATATGTTCCAGGAGGCAAAAATAGAAGATATAATGGAAAACATTTACATGGATTTGCAATTGGGAAGTTACTTTCTGAGGCCAAGCGTGAGCTGGATGAGGAGGAATTTTCATGGAAGAGAGAGCAGGCTGCACAAGGACCTGGAGGCAGCAAGGAGCTTGGCAGTTCTATCAACTGTAAACAGCAATCACTGAGCACAGTGAGTAAGAAAACCATGACAGAAGGTGAGGCCACAGAGCCATCTTCCCTCCCCACAGTGTCCCCAAGCAATGAGCTGTCACGTTAATGTAGTTTGCATTTGGGAAGAAGTCATTCATTCAGGACCATGGAGCCTGCAGATGAGCCTGGATTCAGTTCTGATAAAGATGAACACAGATTCCACTGACACTTCAGGTGTGAGGAGGAGCCTCACTGTCCTTGGGAAGGTGATACCGAACTTTTCATTAGGCATTCACGGAGACTGAACAATTAAACTTCTTTCCCCACACCCCATCTTTTGAGACAGGGTTTGATCAAGTTGCTAAATTGGCTAGGCTAGACTCAAATATGCAATCGTGCTGCCTCACTCTCCCCAAATGCTGACGTTACAGGTGTGGCCACCCCACTTGGGATTAAGGGTTATCCTTTATAGCTGATTAAGGGTACAGGATGAGTCTGTTTCACGTTTTGTTCATGAGGCTTTTAGTGGGTCCACAGTTTAGGCTGTGGTACTTGGCTATAGCAGGGCAGTGATTACTTCAGTGCTTTCCCTTTTGACAGACCATTTATGCCTTCATGTTTCAGGTAAAAAAAAAAAAAAAGAAAGAAAAAAGAGCAGGCTTTGTGAGGTTTTGCTTGCCATTAGTCATTGGTATTTTGTGGCTGCTAAGTTCTTTATTACCTCATTAGAGATAAATGAGGCAAAAAGGAGACCCAGGGACCACACAGCAATACCTTCTTTTCTCTGCATTTTTGAGTCTTCTTTTACTTTTTTCTATTTGTATATCTAATTGTGTATCTAATTCTCAACTGTATTTGACATAAATAATGAGAAACTTCATCTACCACATCTTATTAAAAATACTGATTTTAATACTGTCTCAGTGATCAAACATTACATGCGTAATTTACACACACATTGAACCTGATATATCACTACATATTTATTTTCCCTCATAAACTTATTATCTTAAAAACTAATGATTATTTTTTGATTATCTGAAATATTTCTTGTCTAAAATAAAAAAGACAAGGCTTTAGCAGATTTTGATACAGTTTTGTTTTCCTAAATACATAGAAGATTTCTCAAACATAAAAAATAGGGTATGATATAGGCAGTTCTAAAGGAATTAGTCTTTTGCTTCCAAGATTTAAAAGATCATGATTAATAATATTCAGAAAGTTATTTGAAAGGCAAGAGTTAAACTAAGAATTTTCAACAAATACATTATTATAATTTCAATATATTGGCAAAAATATGCTATTATTTTTCTCCTAGGCACTTTGAATAACTGCTTTGAAATTTTGGGGTTTACATAAATTTGAAAGGTGATTATTTTTGTGGGTACTGTAGTTATCAGTGGATTTATCTATTGATGAGTTCAGTAATACACTGACTGTAATTTATATCCCTGGAGACTTAATAGTTCTATTTTTTATTTCATCAAATTATTTGTTTTTTAAAGGTAAGCTATTAAAACAATTTTGGGGGAAAGACTTTTTTTAGATTTTACTCAGGGTGTGGTTTAAGCAAACAGTAGAAAAAAATAAACGAAGGAAAGATAATCAAAAAAGGATATTTTAATGATCACATTTGTCTTTGGAAAACTGGTGCTAAATTGGTAGACAACCAGGAGACCTTATAGATAAACCTGCTCAGGCCTGAAAGACTCCAGGAAGGAAAACTGAATGTATTTATGCATTGATCTGTATGTAAATGATTACAAACCTAACTTGTATGCTAATACCTTAGCATCTGCTAAAAAAGTTTCAGATACTGCATTAGAAAGCAATTAGCACTAAAGAAAATGGGAAGTGTAGAGGTGATATTAGCCAAGTCCTGCATGTAGCTGCCACACCACAGTGACTATGAGTAAATGCTTAAATAGTTGAACAAATGTACAGTTAATAAAAATATGTATGTAAATGTTGGACGGTCAGTATTTTATGATTATATCTTCTACCTTTCCTTTATTGAAGCTCAGGCTGTTACAGTTGAGATATAAAATTTCCATTTGAACATAAATTTGAAAGGTGATTATTTTTGTGGGTACCGTAGTTATCAGTGGATTTATCTATTGATGAGTTCAGTAATACACTGACTGTGCTGTGAGGTCTGGTTAGAGGGGGTCACCAGTGATTCAACCTAGAATGGTCTGTTCATATTCCCAACTCACTTTCTCTCTTTCGCTGGTTGCTGACAGGTGTGATATGCGCAGCTTGCCCCTACCATGAGCTTCCATCATGTAGTTTATGACTTGGAGTCAACAATGGACTGAACCCGCAGAACCTGTGAGCAAAATCAGTACCTTCTTTACATTGCAACAGCAAAGATATTTGTCCAACAAATGAGAAGGCTGAGTAATGCACTAAATTAGTACAACAACACAAAGATGATTCCATTTTAGTTCTAGGCAAATTACTGTTTAAGTTTCTTAATTTTTGCTAAAATGAGTTCATCTCCATCATATGCTGATCTAGTCTCTAAAACATTTGCATATGCATTAAAAATTTGAAACAAACCCCTAAGATATTCTAATAATCTTTGTTTCTCAAAATAATTGATCTTAATTTCTTAAACACATGTTTTGAAAGATATATTTTACTTCATGGATGGGAATTATAATAGCCACATTTCAATATCCCCTTCTATCCATTGACCCACTGAAATCTTTTCTCATGTTATGCATGTAAAAGTGGGTAAAATGGCACAAATGCTTGCCTGGCAAGTGCAAGGTTGTGAGTTCAAACCCAGTACTACAAAAAGAAAAAGAAACAAAAAGAAAAAAAGTGATTAAGCACATAAAGGCTAAGCTACTCTGAAAATTACCTTAACACATCTAGTTTATTCACTTAACATTTTTGTTATTCACATTTTCACATTTCTGGAAAAATAGCAGTTTCCGGTCATGTCTGACCACTTACCTACATATAAGCTCCAGGTCCATGTATTTACTGCCCAGGCTTGCTCAGCAATTGTCCTATACCTCCCATCACTTTTATGTGTAACTCAGCCTCTGTCTTTGGACATCACTGAATTCAGTCTCTTCTCTAGAAATTCATTCCTCGTCATCTCTCAATTCATTCTATGTTAAAGTGATGTCAGTGTTTCTTGATTGTTGTCTTGTCAAAATTATTTTTATTTTTTTTCTCTT
The DNA here is from genome assembly GCA_004027455.1 of Hydrochoerus hydrochaeris. Lineage (NCBI taxonomy): Eukaryota > Metazoa > Chordata > Mammalia > Rodentia > Hydrochaeridae > Hydrochoerus > Hydrochoerus hydrochaeris. The sequence continues at coordinate 57,918 of PVLA01009144.1, forward strand.
TAGCTTTCCTTATTTTACAACAGACTGCTACTCTTAAATTTATACTCTTAAATTTATATAATGGACTTTTTCTCTAAGAATCATGCATAGTTTTCCTGTCTTGGAGCTAAGATGGTGGGAGGCAATAAGTGCTTCCCATTTATCCATGCAGCCTTTAGCAACTCTCAGATCTGGTCTTTTCTTTAAGAATTTAAACACTATTTCAGTTCTTCCAGAAAAGATAATAAAACATATTCACTATTACTATCTTGAATCTCTATAAATAAGCATTAAAACTCATAATAATATTTTTCTTTTCATTCATATAGTTAATTTCAGGGAATGGACACAAAATTTAAAGACATGCAAAGGCATCTCCAGTTTAATTTTTTTATTTTAACAATTATTCTCTCCTTATAACAGTGAATAAAGTGGCACTAAAGAAATATTTTAAATCTATGTATCAGTGTATACATAAAAACATGCATCCCTTCACATGCACTGCTATCTTTGATAAAATCTCCCCTACACAATGAGATAATTAATCTATGTACCCTATCTGCACAAATAGAACTGAGCAGTCTCTCACCCTGCTGTTTAGGTTACTGCCTACATATTTTGCCCTTTATTTTTTTTGTTCTTTTACACAGAGGAGTCTATCAAGAGAGCGTGTAAGGTAATATCAAGTAAAATATATCATAAAAAAGAACTCTGAGAACTTAGTGGCCTGAAAAAATGTTACTTACAAAACTAATGACCTAAGAATGCCTTTAAATCGGAGAGCATCTAGTCAAGCAGAGACCTTCAAAATGGTCATGTAAGCACTGATCCAGATAAAAGATTAAATAGCACAATATATTAAAAAGCATAAGGTAAAATGCAAGAAGTTGGAAATTTTCACTCATCCCAAGTATTTCAGCTGGCAGTTTAAAAATATCTTTGTTCTTTCCCTTTGTGACAGTATTTTATAATTGTGTCATAATTTAATGTCAAATTAGTTTATCCTTTTCCTTTACTTAAATTGCATAGTAATTATTTAAATAGAAAGTAAAACATTGATTCTTGGTTATGAAATATGTCACCATGTCACTAGGATATCAATGGACTTCATGTAGTTATATGAGGAATAAATCCAAATTATATATATATATATATATGTATATATATATGTCATTCTCCTCTAATTTGGTTTAAATCATGATGATTTCTATATTAGTTGTATTTTATTGTATTTTTATTAGTTCTTATATCTATCTGATCATAAGAACTCACTCATTTTTATGTTGGGCATAGTAAATAACTCCATTGACTTTCCATTTTCCAGCAATAAAATACTGATAGGCTTTACAGTCAAGTGACATAATCCAATGGAGACATCAATTACACCTCTTCTAAATAAATTGGAAGATGAAATGCTGAATGTGGTAGTACATGCCAGTAATCTCAGCACTTCTGGAAGCTGAGGCAAGAGGACTGCTGTGATTTTGAGGCCAGCCTGGGCTACAAAGTGAGTTCAAAGCCAACCTGAACTGCATAGTGAAGCCATATCTCAAAAAGACAGTCCCTCTACCACCAAAAAAAAAAAAAAAAAGAAGAAGATAATAAAAGTTTTCATTAATGTTTTCAGTTTTGTTTTATTTGATGGAAGAAACCAAAGTTATTATGACCTCTTTAATTTAGAACAGAAAGGTAGAGGTGAAGTGTACCTCATGAATTTTAATCTACAAATTACTTAGGTTTAAAACAAAATCCTGAAATCTTAGAAATTCACTTTTAAACAGAGTATTATCCCCAGAGTGCAGTTCAATGGACTTCATTAGAAACTATGGGTGAACAGGAACGATGAATAGTAGGACCAAAGCCTGCTCTTACACAAGTACTACTGATCCCATAGTGATCCACAAAGCATGTTTTCTGTTTACAAACTAAGTCAGACATTTTTATTTCCACTTCTTATTCTAATTAAATGAATTAAAATGTTATTTATGAAATTTGTGTTTCTAGACAACTCCTCAACAAGCTTCAGAAAAAACCTAAACACACCAATTTGTTTTAGATTTTCTAATTCCGGCTTCCTAGATGAAATGAAAATACATAGTTTGATTTCATTTCTAATTGTCATTTATTAGACCTAATAGTGTTTTGGTTTAGATTTAACCATGATTTTCACCAAAACATTTTCTATATTTTTACACACTTCCTTATTTGATATCATTTATTAAGAAACCAGTTCATGTTTATTTTAGAAGATACTGGAAAAGAAAAAAAATATTAGCCCTTCCATGTCAGAAACTTTTAATATTTTTCTTCAGTATGAATGGTGATAGCACAACAAGTTCTACTTTTATCACATGCCCTAAGTTCATTTTTTCTGATCATAGACTAGTATTGGACTTTGAATATTTGTGTAAAACACCTTTTACTTGTGCTGTTTCATATTTGAGGAAATTTAGTTTCTTATTTTACATTATTGGGAATCATTGAATATTTCTGTGAAAGGTTCTTCATTCTACACATTTGATTTAATCTATTTATGCCGCTGTACAATAGATTTCGGAATTTCTAAAAGCAAAATAAAACAAATAAACACATTCTCATAACTAAGAAAGCTAGAAAATCCAAGGTCAAGATGCGGGCATCCTTTTTGTCTACTGAGACCTCATGGAGAGCGTCACTCACTCTGTTTGTTCGTGGTGGAGGGGACCTGGCTGCTCGCTGAGGCCTCCTTCACAAGGCACAGCACCACCTAGGAGAACTCGGCCCTCCTATCCCAAGCACCTTCCAAAAGGATTTATCTCTTAATACATCACATCAGTGTACAGGAGTTCAGTGTTCATCTACCTTGAGAGGGACACAAACATATTCAGACCATAGCACAATTACAAATTTGTATTGGAGGAAGTATTTGCTTTAAAGGGTACATATCATTTTTAAATTTTTTTCATTCCAACTTTCCTTTGCCTTTCAGAAATTTGTACTACTTTATATGACTATCAGCATCATGCTGTATCTTCTCATCTGTCTCCTTCCACTGACAGAAGACGGAGAGAAACGTGAATCAGTACAAATGGAGCCTTCCATTCAAAAGGAAAACAGCATTTTAATACTATTAAATTTTATTTTAGTGGAAATTATTTTAGAGTTTTTTGTATGTCTATTATTAGACATTGGCATGTCTCTCGTGTAAGAGGTGCATTTAAATTCTACGTCAATTATTCTTCAGGATGTTCACCGATATATACAACACATTCATGAAATATAATATAAAATTTCTCTAAGTTTGTTGTTAATTTTTTTTCTTTTTTTGGTTTTCTTTGTTCTCTTTCTTTTTCTTTCTTGTCTTTTTAATGTACCTCAGATATTCTGTTTTTATATTTTAAAAGTACATGTCTTCATTCTATTGCAAGAGATAAAGGAGAGTGCCCTCAAGTGATGGTATTTCTTTTTTAGCTTGGTCCCAAAGGTTAGTTTAAGACCTGATCATAATTGAGAATAAACTATTTGCTTTTCAGCATTACATTGTAATGCTGAAAAACAATGAAAAGTCTCAGAGAGGAATTATTTTTTAAACAACAAATGACTGAAAATAGTCTCTAACAATGAATTCAGATAATCTCAACTTTTTCTTTTATTTCCATATTTGTAGAAGTCTCTAAAATAGTTGTCCTTCAGATATATCATTGGTAACCAATCAAGATTCTCTATGACTAATGGTTAAAGATAAAAAGGAACTGACCATGAGAGTAAGATAATAGGACTTCTTAATTATTCATCTTGAAACAAGAGGATCAGTTAATGCTGTTTAAGGAATTATATGAAATCTGGAATAGAATAAATTTTCCTTTACAGATATTTTTTTAAGATAGGGTCTTACTCTGGAGTTCAAAATAGCCTTCAATCTAGGCTGTTCTTGAACTTGAGGCAATAAAGGTGTTCCTCCTGTGTCAGCCCCCTAGAGCTCAGATTATAAGTACATGCCACCATGCCTAACAACAGATAATCAAAATAATGTTCCACATCACTTAGGCATTAAGGCTTGAGAAGCATGCTACAGTCAAAGTACTTATATGTAATATTTTGCTTGAAATTTGACCTTTGGCCATGGAAACTGATTATATATATATATGAGGTTTCAAGGACTATAATCATTTCCTATAAACAAAGTTAAACATCAGCAGAAGAAGGTACAAAGATCTAAAATATAGTTCACCTACAGATTGCTACTGTCTAAATAACCCCAGTTAATGTTTTATATTTTAATTATACACGAGGTAGCATGTACTATGTTACACTGAATTCCTTAATTATTCTTCATAGTCCTATGTGACTATTGTCATACACATTTTCCAGATGATACAATTGAAATCAGAAAGGCCAGATGAAATAAATGAAAGGTGATTTGCCAAGTGGTTTTATTCTATCATATTTAGACCTAGAAACCAATGACTCCAGCCTTCTTAAATTCTTCAAAATGCATGATCATAGGTTACCATAAGTTAAAAATTATTTTTAAATATTTGTTTCCCTTAAGAAACTCTCTGAGACATTTATTGTTTTTAAATTGCTATTCTGGGGGTCAAAATCAATCTAAGATTGACCAATAAACCTCCAGACCACCACAAGTTATCTTTCACAGTACATTTTATGTACCACTTTCATTTGCTCCAGTGAAAAATTAGGCTGATAGTTTTAATACATCAGTCACAGGCCTGTTGCACATGGTTGGTCATGATAGTGGGCTGCAATGAAGTTTATTTTAAATTACTATAACAATATCAGTTTCTATGACACTGAACTTTATACTTTCTCTGATGATTGGTTTTATATGTCAAGTTGGTTGGACTATGATGCTCAGTTAATCAATGAAACACTAATATAGGTGTTGCCTGAAGGAAATTTTTGAATGTGATCACCAGCTACAATTAGTTGACTAGACATAGAGATTCCTTACCTGGGGGGGCGGGGCTCATCCAGGCCATTGAATGGCCTTAAGAGCAAAAGTGGAGCATTGCAGAGAAGGAAGAAACACTGCCCCGAGACTCCAGCACTTGCTCCTGCTCTGCATTTTCAGCATATCCCACGCATGTCACACTCGCCAGCCCTACATGAGCAATGCCCCAATATCAATCAATCAATCAATCAATCAATCAATCAATCAATCTGTCTATCATCTACACATCCAGTTTCTCTGCACAATCATGGCTAATAACATTCCCTGACAATGTCAATGTTCCTTGAAAAGTGTTACACATTCAGTTATTTCTTTCCATTTGATCTCCAAGACTTGGGAATACAAATTAGGTTCTCAATCAACATATGTTAAATAACTGAAATGACATGATTAATATCAAAAGGAAGGCACAAAACCCTCATAATAACTTAAGGAACTTTGCATATTAAAATATTTATTGAGATAAAAGTATTCTGTCCAGTCCATGCGAATCAAGACAAGTAACACGTCTACTTTTTCCAGTCTCCAAATATGTTTCCTCTTACCTATGTTGCAATGTTTTGATGAAATTTTAAAGATATTTACATTATCTAGATTTTAGAGAAAATATGTGTCTAGTTCTTCCTAAAAATATGTGTCTCTTTCACTGATTAACTATAAAATTGCTATATTCCATATTAATATTTTTCAAAAGAATCCCTGTTTGTGGGTTCTAAGTATGTTTAATTAATGGAGAAACATTTAATAATGTCAAAATTCATAAAATATATATAAATATATATTATTTATGTCTAATTGTTATAATATATATGTTTATACAAATTATATAAGTAAACTTTTAAATGAATAATGTTGTCTTTTATTTAAACCAAAATCCAGGGCTAGAGTAAATGGAAATGACACACAGCAATATTCTAAAGTTTACTTTTTCATACATTTGTAAAACTCCCTCCCTGATATTTGTGCTGTAAGTCAAAAGTACTTATGTGAAAGCATTTTTCCCATCTTTTACCCGTCTTGTGTGAAACTGTGTAGGAGGAAGCAAATCACTGCTACTCAGTCCCTGACATTAGTTTAAGGTAAACATTTTGGTTTCAGAAGAATTATGGAAACAGTATTACAATGAAAGATGGCATTCTGTCTTTAGTACATTTCCCTTATCCAAGTGGCAATGGAGCGTAGTAACAACAAAGTAAATTGCTTCTTATTTCTATTTACTTTTCAAAACTGTGTCTGAGCTGAATTATTGAGACGACATCTGTACATAGCTAAATAAAAAATTTTACAGTGGCAGATTTGGAAGAATTACTTTGCCCTTGGATGTTTTGAGTGATTATAATGCTTAAACTATTGCTTTACATGCTGTAGGGCAACATTCAGAGTATTATGAGAAACTCAGTGTAGAACATTTTAATAAAAGGGCTCTTCTCGTAGGTGTATAGAGGATTAGAAGACCCAGCAAAGTACAGTAGTACACTGAAGCAGTAATGGACAAAGGTTGAGAATGATACAGTTGAAGCCTCACAGAGACTGATAAGTTATAGATGTTGGTTTTTTCAACAAGAATTTCAATTGTAGAAAACGGTTATTTTCAAGATGATGTAAAAAATGACAAGATTGTTAAGAGTGATAAACAACTTGAATTTTATCTTTCCAGCCTTGTAGTTGCCTTTGATACCTTTGAGCAAATAATCAGAGACCAGAAATCAAAGCAATCTGGGAGATTCCTTGCGTTGGAATAAACCATGTGCACATGCCAGAAAAGGTGAAAAACAGCTTCAAGAAGAAGGGCAAAGTGACACAATAAATGCACCATGCATATATTTAACTTGACAGGTAGATTGCTATGTCTAAACTATACAGTGGTATGTTGGCAGGTATTTCAGAGATATGTGAATGTAAGACACTACAGGAAGATGTTTACTAACCTGCTGTTCTCCATCATTTGTTGAAACACAGCAAAGCATGAAGCTCTAAAGACAATAATGTGCCAGATGGAAATTTTTAAAGTGGAATGATGTAAACCAGAGATCAAAATCAAAGGCAGAGTGTTCTTGAAAAGAGAAATGAAGAATATATGTAAATATAAAGATTAAAATGCACTTGAAGGAACTCCACTATTTAGTAGCAAAATAACTCAAAATTCATATCAAGAGTCAGAATTAATTTCTCAGGATATGTGAAAGAACATAGTGAAAAACTCAGCCCCTTCAGCCATACATAAATGCACATATTTCATTTTATTTTAGTTGTTTTCTCTGAGTTTTAGAAATTCCTGCTTCCACAGAGTTCATAAGGCAGATTCAAATCATTAGTAAATGTCTCTCCTTACAAGAATAAGCACTAATTTGAAGAATAATATATTTCAAAAACATATTTCAAAAAACATCAAAAATTAAGTGACTGATTTGGAAGAACATCATGAAGAATTCCATAGCTCTCCAGACAAGTGCGGCATTGCAGGAGAAAAGACATTGCAACATGATGTTTGCACTCAACTGTATGGGTATGTCTAGAGCTAGATGCATAATACACACCAGAACTTAGCAACTCAGAAACAAACATTTGATTTCTCGTTTATTATTCTGAGTCAGTTTTTTCAATATTTCTTATTTCTGTCAGTAACAGTGAGTTGTCCTGGTGATTTAGCCAAACCCTGGGAGCTAACACTTGCTTTTATTTGTTTGTTTGTTTCTCTCCCTCTTTTATGTTCTTCCATCTGCTTTTACCTCACCAACTTATATTTTACCCAAATCTTACATGGACGTAGAATACCACTAATAGCTAAGTCATTAACATCTTCCTCCTTCCTCTCCCTTCAGCAATGCAATAAAGCAAATCTTCGTATCAGTCTCTTCTATGATTCATCCTCCACACACCACAGCTAAGTCAACGTTTCAAAATCTGAATTCAAATCCAGTCTGTCGCGCTGTGTCTCTGTCCTCCCACGCTTTGCCTGGAGGCCCACAGAATCTTCCTTTCTCCTCACATCTTACTCTTCTGCTGCGCCACAATTTGGTCACTGGAAATCGAACTCTCTCATGTCTCCGTGTAAGAAGGTTTCTATGCTTTTCTCCAGATCTTTAACCCTCTCTCTTCTCAGTTTAATGAATTCAATGTAAATGCCATATCCAGGGAAAAGAAATTAACATATACAGAATAAGGCAGGCAAAAATGTAACACTGTGAAACAATAGTAATTGAGTTCTGTTAAATATCAGGGATAAGCTGCGTTTAACATTACTTTCATAAGAACAAATAGTCAGTGATATACTACAGAAAATGAAGGCAGAAGTATGTGATTCCCTGTTATAGAAGATGAGACTGATGCCTTGCATGCTTTTCAAAGTGGGCAGTGTGACTTAACAGGTAGCACTCATTTCATTTTGTGAGGTTCCTTAATTAAAGTCTAAAAGTACAGTAAGTGAACATTATGAATATATATAAATTCACTGTTTTGTGGTCATTTTTGTGTTATCATTTTTAAGCTGTAACTTCTGAGACTTTCAAAGGAAACAACTGACAATCTTTGAGAAAACTGAAAAAAAGAGATAGCACACAAGTATAGATTATAAAACTTTAATAAGATTTCAAAATTATTTTTCAAGTAAGTTTTAGCACTGACTCTGGTCTGAATCTTCTAGTAAGTAGAAAAACAATTATTTTTCAGACATACCCTTAATCAACTACTAAACAGATAATGTACTTCATTATTTAAAAACAACCTGCTTCTGATTTCACCCATCATTTTGTCTAAATTCTATGTTACATAATTTCAAAAGCAATCTAATCCATCAAATATTTGAATAAAATTACTATATTCACTTTCATTTTTTCAAAATTTCCTTCATTTTACACAAATTTATGAGTCATCTACTATGTATACTATGTATTAAGCACTGTGTTAGAGACCTATGATACAGAAAGGAGCAGGCTTACTGCCTGGTGTTGTGACAGTGACATTGCTTAGATGATTGTACTTTGAATCTCTTTGTATATCTGGTTTCTCATGCTTGTTTTTATAAGGACAAATACATAAATCATCAGAGAACTAAATATGATACAATGAGAACAGAAAAGAAAGATTACCTCTTCTTTACCCTTACACTGTGACCCCACTTGATATAGCCTAATACTTACTATTTTTCAAGTGTCTATGCTATACGTATTGTATTTTACCTTCCATAAAACATGTAAAAATATGTGACTTTATGATCTTTTAAATATTTTTATTTTGTTTGTTATTCAGTCACTGTTTTGTTTTGCAAATTATACTTTTATACCAGAATGCCCCAAATGTGGGTATCATTCTCCTATAATTAATGACTGTTGTCATTAATTTGCAAGGAAAACAAATTAAAATTGGATACCTAATTTATGGGATTGTTTTATAATATCCACCCAAAGAGTCAACTGCAAGGGAGTGCAGGAAATATATCCATGCACTAGAAACCCAAAGAATAAGCCAAGGTCTTGGATCCCATGGCAATGTCCTGCATGGGTCCAGCTGAAGACTTGTGAGTCCAGGGCAATGTCCTCCACGATCCCAACAGAGGCCTAGCACCCACAAAAATATCTTATAAGGATCTGCAATGGGAAGGCCCAAAGGTCAATGTTGAAAGCGAGAAAGTTGGTGCCAGTGGGATGAAGAATCTGTGACAGCTGGCTAAGGGATAGGCACTTGGGCCAGGAAGTGACGCTCTAGTTAAGGATCTTAGGGTCCCTGAAAAGAAGCTCAATCATCTTCAGTGACAGTGAGGCCCCAAGCTCACCCAATGTGAGAACAGTGGAATTCATCTCAGGAAAACCAGTGTAACAAGCTTTTCCAGGAGAATCAATAATACACCATCTTCCTCTCCAGTTCTCCTTTTATGCTGCTGGCAACAATCCTCAGGTGGGCCTTCCCCGCAGAACCACACTGCCTCAAATCAGCTGGGTGTTCTAAGTTGACCATTAGTTAATCTAGCACAATGATCCATTTATCCATGGTTAAATTTATACTGACACATTTCAATATCCAGATTAATTTTATTTCCATGATTTTTTTATGGTATTTTTGAGGCAGGGTTCCACTATGCAGTTCAGACTGGCCTTGAACTCACTTTGTAGCCCAGACTGGGCTTGAAGTTGCAATGATTCTCCTGCCTCAACTTTTGAGTGCTGAAATATGAGCACAGGTGTGTGCCACCTGGTCTTTCATCCTGTTTTGGGATTAGGAAATAAACACATGATACCCTACCACTCATATTTTGTTACTTATAATCCATAAATATTTCAGTCAATGCTCACTGGAGAAGCAGAGTTAATGAAAGATACATAACTGTGTAAGAATTTATAAGGTGGGCTTAACAATGTTTGTCCACAGAATCAGCTGTGGAAGAGTGCAAAAGTGCTGTCTAGTCACAGGGGATCCGAAGGATCTAGTCAATGGCTGAAGTCTGGAGTTCACTGTATTGTCCAGTGCAGATCTGTACCAGGAGCCCAGAGTCTGTAATCGAGGGCTGAAGACTGTGCAGTGGAAACCAGGAGACAAAGTCCAAAGTGAAGAAGATTGGAGGTTCCTCCAGAGAAACAGAGCACGCTTTCCTTCTTTGTTTACTTTATTTATTTATTTATTTTCAATTCAGGCTACAATCCCACTGATTGGTACTACTAATACCCAGTGTGGGACTTCTGTCTTCCATAAATCCTTTCAATCACACCCAGAACATTTCTAATTGATTTTAATTGGATGTTTCTTACTGAAGTTGACATAATCAGTTAACTATCATGATAGAGAAATCAAGCCATGATTTTTCTTCCTCTACTTAGCTAGCACCTATTATGTTGTCTTATTACTTTCTCTTTATTGGGACCCAATATTCAATAGCTACAGATTAAAGGAGGTGAGGTTTGTTTTGGCCCTATGTGTATAGAAGCTTCAGACTATAGTTGCCTGGCTCCAACTCGGGATGGCATGGCACAGAGACATGGTGGAAGAGAAGCTACATATGGCATCATGGCTGAGAAGCAAAGTGCAAAGGGAGAAGTCAGGAAGGGAGATAGAACTTTCCAGGTCACACCCAAGTGGACCTGGCTCCACTTCCAAACAGCAGGCTATAATGCCCCTATAAGCCAGCCCCTTCCAAAGATCCTACGATTGTATGAGGTTTTCAGGGTGCATCTAGAGTAACACGTACCTATAGCACTTAAAAAGGGGTGCCTTTCCAGGGCTTGGTGTTAAGTTTGTATGATATCTTAGTGCAACAATTCTAAAGGAAAATTTATAAAAGTTATAGAAAGAGTGGAGACAAAAACTGATCCAGTCTGGCAAGATTTACTGTGTCACAAAAGTTTGAGAAAATGAAACTTGAATAAAGAATGATATGGTAAAAGATGCTGCTAAAGAAATGATAAGATCAGTATGCTGCTTGTGTAACCTGCCGGTCTCCATGGTTAGGGCTTTCCTAATTAATCTTGATTTTTTTCCCTCTTTTCTCAACCTCATCCATATTATTTTTTTAAATTGTCTCAATTTAATTAATGAGGTTGATGATTCCTACAAATCCATCTATCCCTACATTGATTTTTCTATGATAGTGAGGTATATATTTTGAAATTCAGGAACCGTTCTTTGAAAGTTATCTGCATAGAAAAGTCCAATATTTTTGTGCTTATTTCTTTTTAACCTAAAACCTGAAATGTTTATCTGACAAACAATGGAAATATTATGTTGGCATTATGCCATCAAGTTTCCTGCCAAAAGCCTTTCTTGGCTTCCTATCACATACTTCTCTGTGTCTCTGTCATTACTTCCTTCTCTTGGCAGTTATTGAGGCAGGTGACAAATCTGTTTGGTCTCAAAATATTTCCAAATCAAGCTTTCAGGATCCTAGCCTATATTACAGCACCCAAAACTATCTTGCCTATTCTCCAAGTCTGCATTCAGCTGCTATGAGAACCATGAACAGGAAGGCGTTGGTCACTGGGTCCCCAAGTTGAGCTGCATTTATTCTCTTCAATATTTTCTCTCTAGAAAGGATAGGTTCATATAGAATTGGATATTATTATCAACTGTTGTACTTCTTCCAATAAATTGGAATTTCTTGTTTTCTTCTCCCAGGATATATGCTCTACATTTATATGTTTTTGAGATATTGTGAATCTGTCTCAATATTGTGAATGCTGTCTGCCTGCTCGTACTTGATACTTCGTGCTTTTCTTTTTGTATTATATGTTCTCAGTATATGATTTGAACATTAGACTTTCTATTTTTTTCCATATCACTAACAATTGGTTCTCCTTTGCCAAACATATACTAGGCTATGGCAAATAAGCAAATTTGATATACTGCTTTTTTGGCTATTCAAATAGCTCTTGAGCTTCCATATCTCTTAGGTTTGAAGTATTACATTAAACTACACCTGTGTTGCTTTGCATGGCAGTACTTTCAGTTTGCTCTCTTAGAAGATCAATTTTGATAGCATCAAAATCTGAGAGTCCATTAGCCTTTTAATCATTTCACAATATCTTATTTTACTATATCAGCAGAATAGTATTATTTACTCTGTCAATTATGAAAAAATTACCTCAAAATAGTAATAAAACACTATTTTTGCAACAGAAAAGCCTCTAAATAAATATATCTCTGAATTTGGGCAGATTTATTTAAATATATGCACTTAGAATAGAAATCTGGAAAGCTTTGCACAACATTTTATCTCTTTGATGTTTTAACCTATGTATTGCTAATGCTTCTGACTTTTTTATTCACAGATAAAAGAACATTAAAAAATGCATACTTAGTTACAAGTATCACAAATTACACTATTTGGGGTATATTTTAAAAATTTATAGAGAAATATCAGATAGATAGATAGATAGATAGATAGATAGATAGATAGATAGATAGATACTAGATTTGTGTCATAGTTCATGACATCCATCGAAGCACTGGTAATTATGTCATAACCTATGGACATAAAAAATTTTGATCAAAAATTCTTTCAACTAGCTGCATCATTAGCTTTGTTTCTTAACAATAAAACTTGGGTCAACACAGTCACAAATAATGTGCTCCCCTAAAAACAGTATTTAAATCTCAGGAAATTAAAACTAAACAATCTTTTTCAATATTGTACAATATAGGTAAAATCAATTACCATAGTGTGAGCTTATATATGGACATAGAGACATATGCACACACATTATTTTAAATTCAAAGTTAATGCTCTGGATTATAGTAGAATGCATTCAGTTTCACCTCAAAACACCACATGACTTTGTCCCTTTGATGCCATTTGCAGCCCTATCCCTCCTTGCTTGTTTCAGCCTGAAACAGATTGAAGGATTCCTTGCAGAGGGAAACTTCTGAAAGTGGTGGAAAAGGACTTATTTTTTCCACGTAACTCAGGGGAAAAATGGGTTTAAGAAGCAAATTTTCATTTCTGCTTACACTTTGCTTTAGACATAAATTTAATGAACATACTTTTTCTTTAAAACCCCAAACTTTGAGCCATAGATATAACTCAGCAGCACAGCACCTGCCTGGCAAGTGAAAGGTTCTAAATTCAGTTCCTAATACAAAAAAAAAAAACCCCAAACCTTATTTCCATATATAGTTTCTAAGAGCTGCCAGATCATTTCCAACCTGAGTCATAGCCCTTTTAGCTGAAAGAACTGCCTAGCTAAGAACTGATAGCCAGTTGTGAAATCTGTGAACTGTTGTGAATCCTGTGAGGATTTGGATAAGGAGATACCTTTCCTTTATCAGTGTGTCTTTCACAATAGAGTATAGTGTCCAGGCCTATGTCTTAGTGAAAACAGGATGCTGTAGTCACAGTTTTTGCAAAAGAAAAGATTTAATACAAGTTACAATTTATAGGACTACTTTATAATATTCACCCAAGAGTCAAATACAAAAGAGTAAGAGCAATCTATCCACACTAGAGACCCAAAGAATCCAGCTGAGGGCCTGAATCCAATGGAAATGTCTTGCATGAGTCCAGCTAAACACCTAGACTTTAGTTTTTAGAAGAATTTCCACAATGATTTCCTTTATGGAAATCCATTGTGAAAATCCAGTGTGGGATCCTAAAAAAGCTAATAAACAAAGAAAGACTAAGGTAGGGTTATTACAACTAAATGTCAACTTATGAAACTAATTTGTTTGATATAAATTTATAAAATACTAAGGAAAAGGCAGATAACTTATGATATGATCTACTAGATAGTAGAAGCTTAAGGTGACAAAACAAATTTATAAGTAATTAATACGTAAACTGTATTAAAACTAATTCTTTTAGGAAGATTTATTTTCAGTGTTTCCGTCATTTTCAATATTCTCTGCTTGAACACATTTTCATATTTCTTGGATCTTTACATTTGCATAGATTTGTGTTTTCAGATGTATGTAAATAAATACACAATAAAAAACAAAGGTTACTTAATCCAGAAATCATGAAGTAGCTTAAGTTGAACTGACTCCCTGCCAGATAAAAATTTAAATTTCTGGGAAAAAAATACTCTGAAGAAAGTAGAGAATAAACAGGGGTGTTGAGGTATATTTTTAAAGAATTCGAGACACATTATAATGGAACTGAGAGATATTCTTGCACATTGGCTTTTTTCCCTCTAGGAATACACAATATCTAATGTTGCACAAGACATCTACAAATCAAATAAAAACCGTCAGCCTTATTTAATAGAGAAGTATAGAGGTGGTTTTAAAAGTTGTCAATGTGGTTAGAAATCTTGGGAAAGAGTATAAATAGATTTGAAACTCTAAAGTACATTGAAATCTTTTATGGAACTTTGGCTGGTGTGCATGTTGGGGGTGATTATAAGATTTACTAGAAAACAATAGCTGCAAAACTGAAACTTCTGAGCTAATATTCAGGTTACAACCCAGTTCAGGAGAGACTGAAATCTGACTTTGTTATAGGCATACACAGTATGCCTTGGATTTTCCACTGAATTCCCTTTTTGTACTAAAATTGATGTTCTAAGCATGAGGACTTATCTCAAAGACAGAAGGCAAAAATCAAACACATTTTGATAAAAAAAATAGAAAAAAATAAAGTTCTCCAAATTTGAGTGGCTCAGGCACTATTTTATTACCTACTAAGAAAAACAAATAAGAAAGCGGTAGCAAATCTGGATTAATGACAAAACCCTATACATAATTTCTACAGCTAAATCAAGTTGCCTAACATGCAAAAAAATAGGAAAACATGTCATAGCATGAGAAATAAGTTATAAATACAAAAAGAGTCAAATTGAACTGTATATTTTAAGGAAAAGAAATTAGTGCAGTTAAATATATTTGTTCAGGAACAACAACAAAAAAAGATAATCTGCATAAGTGAATAAATGGGAAATCTCAGTGGAGAAAGAGCACAAAAATAACCAAGGAAACATTAAAACTGAAAAAACATAATATCTGCAATGCAAAAATAGTAGACAGCAACCTTGCAAAAATAGGTTGGTTAACTGGAAGAGAAAACAGTAGATGGTCTATATTTAAAGACAATAAAAAATATTTTAAGAAATGTCCACAGACAAATGTTCCTGTGATTAACGGGTAAACAACAAATGCCATTGTTGCAGATACCAACTATAAAGTTAACTGAAAAAAACACACATGTGGCTTTAAAAAGTACAGGCAGATTTTACAGGAGAATTAAAACTTGGAAGAAGAAACTAGATGTGCAGTAATATTCTAGCCCTTTTTGATTGACTGTTACAGAAATAATCAAAACAGAGAGTTACGGTAGGTAAAACTGCAATAAATACCCTAGTATGTATCTGGACAAACGAAGCTGAACATACAGAAGGTGCTAGAGAAAAGGCAGACAGAAGGAGAGCGAAGGAGAGACTTCCGGGAAAATGGTGAAGCAGTAAGCAGGGACAAATCAGCCTCTCCGGCATGTGGGATCCAGACCCTGGGAAGTAACAATTTGGGAAGGAACAGAAAGAGGGAAATCGATTGCTGGGGCCCATGAACAAACAACCTGAAAGGAAAATTAGAGCCTACAGAGAAACTGCGGAGCCAGACCACAACACAGGGAAAGGAAAGGGCAGCTGTACGTTTTCCACAGCTCCTGACCTGTGATTTGTGAGAAAGGAAGATCAAATCTACAGAGAGGTAATAAGAGCAGCCAACTCCGCAGGCTCAGGGAGAAAGGCAGCAGTGGAATGGAGGGTGGATGAGACCCGCTATGATGATCAGAGAGGGACTCCCATCAAAGTGACTACCTACTGACCAGAGCACTTGGTTGGACAGCACTTTTCAGGGAGGCGCTCACTAAATATGGGCCTAGAGCGGTGGTGTTTGGGCATCATCTCAGAGCTCTAAGTGTTAAATTTCCAGTATGACTGGACGAGGAGCAGCCATGTAAAATGTCCATGGAGCAATATCTGTGTTCAGACCTGTAAGAGACACCCAGTGTTAGAAGCTAAACAACTCAGGTCCCAACTCCATGACCAGAGGCCAGGTTCAGCCAGAATTCCCATGAATCTAATGTCCCAGAACCAGCTCCCAGCCCTAACCCAGCTTGCTCATGTTACCCAGCACAGACCTGGCCTCCTTTTTCAACTGATGGGAGCAGAGTCACACCTGGAATTAGACACTGCCACAGAGCTGTGAACCCCAGGAGAAAACCATAGGCTTGAAATCATAGAGAATTTTTTTTAAAATTATCTTTTGTTGTCAGTGTTCTTCTTTGTGAGTGTGAGCACTGCCCTTCGTTTTCTGTTTTGTTGGTTCTTGCTTTGGTTTTCTTCTTCTTCTATACCTCCTGTCTTCTTCACTAGTTTCTTGAAGCTTGCATAGTCTTCCTTTGTCTTCCAGTCTTTTCTTCTTTTGTATCTGTAGCTTTCCTCTTTTCTCCCCGTAATTATCTCTCTTACTTTTGCTCTCTACTTTCTTGTTCCATCTTTTATCTTCTATTGTTTGCCAGCCTTTTGCCCTACCTTTATCCAAGTAGATATCTTCTTACTCCCCAGTAGGATCCTTTGTACCCCTTCTCTTGTCTTCTCATATCATAGAGTTTAAAGTTTCAGTTTTACTTTTGCATCCTCCCAGGCTCAAATCCTACATCTTTAACAGTATGACCCTAAATCATTGTTAATCTTTGGTCATTGACTCTATAAAGTTACAACTGAATTCTTTTCTGATATTAGCAGAAATATGGCTTTTACAGTTAGTACTTTTTAGCTGTAAATCAATACCTGGATTGCCTTAATGTTTATATCATAATTGATAATTTCTTCTCTAGGAATAAGGGTGGTGCATAGCTGATTCTTAAGGTACTTTAGTATCTAATTTTTTTTGGTCAATACTACTTTAACTGTTTCATTTAATATTAACAGGATCACATAGCTGTCTCTATTTCTCTATAAGCCAGCATGCATATAGCCTAG
Organism: Hydrochoerus hydrochaeris; assembly: GCA_004027455.1. Classification (NCBI taxonomy): domain Eukaryota; kingdom Metazoa; phylum Chordata; class Mammalia; order Rodentia; family Hydrochaeridae; genus Hydrochoerus; species Hydrochoerus hydrochaeris. The sequence continues at coordinate 75,249 of PVLA01009144.1, forward strand.
AGTACATTCCCAGAGAACTTTATTTCTTGACTAAATAAACTGCATTCTCCTTTCCTAAAATAATAAATCTTGGAGCTGTGGGAAAGGATTAAAGTTAGCTGTGCCCAAAGTACATCACTGACAAGCAGCTGAAGGCATCTCTTTACTAGCAATGAAATCTTTAGACTAAATGCACTCACAAACCTCAGCACAAAACAGACAAACAAAAACAATAGAAACATGGGAAGAAAAGGCAACAAAATGCTTCCCAAAATGCCCAACTAACCAGAAGCCAATCCAGGTGGCACCAAGGGGCAGAAGAGTAAAAACCCCATACCTGAATTACTGCAAAGCATAGCAGATGAGGTTAACAACAGCTCAAAGAGATACTCAGAGGGCTTAGAGAAGATACAACTAGACAGATAAGGCAGGTAGTAACAACACCAACAGCAAAGTTGAAGAAGCTCTCTGAAAACACTACAAGAAAGCTAGATGCTCTAAACAAAATTATATAAAACATAAATGTCCAGTTTTCCAAAGAAAGAGTGCACAAAAAGATTTTAAACTGAATTCCAGAAGATTAAAAATCATACTGAAAATATGAGCAGCATAACTGAAAAATTACCTATAGTAAATGTAATTATGTATTCAAACATGTACTAACAAAAATGTAAAAAAAATAAGAAAAAAAGGAAGAACATAGATTTGGTTTTAAATTCTTTTAGGCATCTTTGTTTCTGGCAATCTAAGGTTAGGGTACTAATTCATGGCAATCTGTCCAATGACCCAGGCCTTTTACCAATGCAGCCTTCAAGTAGCTTCCAATTTGATTCTATGCTAGATAAATTTCTATAAACAATAGAGAATTATAGACTTTTTCAGAAAAACATAACAGAATCTAGTTCCCACCATAACCAGATACTATTAAAGAACTATAACTACTAAATATATATTGAACCTTGAAATTTCTATCTGATTTTAAGGAAAAACAATATAACAATCCTGAGAATATCTAGATGATGAAATTGTGGGGCAAGAACTTTAATGCATGTATTAAAACTGTCAGCAATGTGAAATGCATACATAATCAAAATTTAAAAATATAAAATTAAAATAATAAATGTTTCAAAAGAATACTTTAAAATATAATACATATGAGGGAAATTATTTAATTACAGAATACAAGCTAAATTGAAACAATGTGTCAATGAGTGTAAGAATAGAAATTAGCAGAAAATTTCCCAACTAATGGGCAAAATCCTTAAAAAAAAAAATCTTAGGACTGAGTGGCCCAATATAAATGCTTTTAGTGTATGAGTAATGGAAGTTACCCAAAAAATGAAAATTGTTTTGAAGATAGAAAAACAAAAGCTTTGCAAATTTATCAAAGACATATATTTAAAGATTTTTAAAAGACTTAAACAGAAACAATTAAGAAATGAAATTCACGATTATAACATGATTATCACCTGATAAATAAAAATAAGTAGAAAATCTTGAAAGCCCACAGAGAAGAAAAGCCCTATTGTAACCTAACTCAAGCACTGCCATTCTGTTCTGTATGAACCATGGTCTTTGTCCAAAACTGCAGCCATTGTCCCAAATCGCACTTTGTACTTCTGTGACTCCAGTAATTGTATTCTTCCTGTAATGCCTGCCACCAGCATGGTGTATTCCTGGAATAGACTAGCCACAAACCTCTGTACTCTGACCATAGGCAAACAACAAGATGTCCTGTTTCCTCAGGAATGCACAGGTGTGCTGATGAGCTAATTTTTCCCCTAAAATAAGCCTGTCTCTCTGGAAAACTTCCCCTTTGCTCCCCCACACCTTTGCAGTTTTTCCCCTTATAAACCACCCCAAATCTTAGCCTAGTAGCAGAGCAGTGTAAATTCCACCTGCACTCTGTGTCGCTGGATACCAGCCTAAATAAAAAGCGCTCTCTTCTTTTCCCTCCAAGATGTCTTGGCCTTTTTACTCTTTTTGCCTTTTTACAATTTTCATTTTATTTTGGGGTGCAGCCTTTTGGGGTACAGCAAGCACATTAATATAAGAAAGCAATAGTTAGGCCACCACTGTCTTCTTCTTAGACAACATCAAAATCATATCCATGAAACCATGTCTCTTATGTGTTGAGAGAATAAAACAAAACTACAGTATCTACAAATCCAAAACCCTACCCAAAATATCAAGATTTTTCAGATAAACAGATTTTTCAGATAATACACAATTGATTTTATCAGTACAAAATACTCTAAAACTTAAGGAAAATTCACATAAAGCTAACTGACACCAGAGAGAAACTTGGATGTTCAGGAAATAAACAGGACCCTGGCAATGGTAAATATTTGAGTAAATGTTAGGATCTTCTATTTAAAAAACATGCAGTTACAACTATCCAAAGCAAAATGTATAATAATGCAATACAACTGCTTCATAAAAGGCAATGCAGGTAGCAGATGAACCAATGTGTTTGCAAAGTTTAGCATGTTATCTAAGTCATTGCAATAGTAATTTTTACCAGACAGTAAAGTTCATGAATATATATTGTAATACCTTGAGTGGCCAATGAAAAATAATGCAAAGTGGCATAGCTGAAAGGCAGTAGAATAATAAAAATGGAATAAAAAATCAACTAAAAGAACAAAGATAGAAAAAAGAATAGGAAAAAGAAGCAAGTAGAAAACAAATGACAAAATATTGCACCTTATTCCAACCACATCATAAAATCTAAAATGATAACAGATAACAAAAACAGATCTGAGTTTCCAGGGATCTGAAGAAAATAATACCTGTGTAGAAGCAATATTTTTCAAAACTGTAACTTACCTGTGAGTATAATAAGACAAGTCAATAAATCACAGCTTGGTGCCCCCCACATCCATCTCTTCTTCACACTACTTTACTTACTTTGTGAGAAAGACAAGGCAAACATGCTAGTGAATGAACACCCAAAGTGTTGGTGCAACTTGGAATATTAATCCTTTCCAAATTTTAAAATATTACAAATGCAATAAGGCAACAAAATCATCATGCACAGGGCATTTCCCACAGGGTCAAAAGCCACATACATTGGCTACATTGTGAATTAAAGAAACATTGTTTTTCAAAAGAAACTAAGCCACTGGACTTGCTGGTAGTGCACCTTGAAATCTTAGCTGAAGCAGGAGGATTAATTGCAGGTTCAGGGCCAGCCCAGACAATTTACTGAGATAACTGTCACAAAATTAAGTTTTAAAACATTGAATATGTAGCTAATTGATAAAATGTTTAGCTAATATTCGTGAAAGTCCAGGGTTCAATCTCCAGTAACACACACACACACACACACACACACACACACACACACATAAACACACACATAAAGACTGATACTTGATTTCAGAGGGAAAGCATAAAAGGAACAAATATTATTAGCATAATATGGTTAGCATAAAAGGAACAAGTATTATTTACAGGGCTACAACTGTAATGTGTAATATATAGGGAAGCCAAAGGGAAGAATAAATGTGATATAGGTGAATGAAACTCCCTACCTACTGTGTCCATGAGCTTGTGTCCTCTAAAAATCGAAGAATGAATTTTAGGAACAACAGAGGTGAAGAGTAGAATATATTTATTGAGAGAAAGAAAACTTCTGTCTGAAGAGAGACAGAAGGTGTCCCGAGCAGGTTGCCCAGGACTCTGTCTTTTCCAGGGACTTTTATACAGTAAAACCATGGCTTTAAGGTGTGGAAAGACTGAGAACTCACAAGGCAGATGGGCATATTGTGGGACATAACTATAGTTAGCCAATAAGATCAATAGTTCAGGTAAAATTGATTACATTAAGGACAAATGGGAAAGCCAGTCAGGTAGAAAGCGGGCATTCCTGGGGTTGTGACCTTTACCCTAGAGGGATGGCACAGTGGCTCCAGGGAGAGAGGGAACTAATTAGAGTATCTGTCTCCAGGATGTAGATGCATTTGTTTGGTCCTTTGTCTTGA